>JASPKZ010007316.1:0-100000 GCA_030220185.1 Diploptera punctata | reverse complement strand
CTTGAAATTTTGTATACTTGTAAAGGACCCGTGACAATACAATAATTTCATATTTATTTTCTAAAATCCTGGCCAGAATCATCAGAAAATCAAAAAAAGTGTCTTTGTATTTATGTAACGGAATCTTTGAACACGATTTTCACCCACTTAGAAACATAGGATAGACTTGAAACTTTGTATACTTGTAAAATGACCCGTGACAATACAATAATTTCATATTCATTTTCTAAAATCCTGGCCAGAATCATCAGAAAATAAAAAAAAAGTGTATTTGTATTTATGTAACGGAATATTTTTTAACACGATTTTTCACCCACTTAGAGACATTGGATCGACTTGAAATGTTGTATACTTGTAAGGATCCCGTGACAGTACAATAATTTCATATTTTATTTCTAAATTCCTGGCCAGAATCATCAGAAAATCAAAAAAATTAAAACTGGTAGAATAGGTTACCGACTTGTCGACTTTTTAGTCAATCGTGTGTAAGAGCTCAGTTGGTAGAGCGGTGAACTAGTAGTATATAATTTTAGTAATCCATAGGTCGCTGGTTCGAATCCGGCTGGGGAGGATTTTTTTTTAAAGAAGTAATACTTTTTAGCTCATACTACAATAGTATGGAATTTAAAGATATTTACATTCTTATCTTATTCTGTAAAATATTAAAACTAAAAAATAAAAAAATAAATAATAGTTTTAAAAAACTAAAACAGCACGCTTTATTAGAAAACCGAACTCAAAATTGAAAAATAATTTTAAATTCCAACACGCTTGGAATAAATTTAAAGTGGTCAACAAAAAAATCATCTCCAACACATATAGAATAAAACTAGAATTATAAACAAAAAGAAAATAATTTTACCATCAAAAGCGTGGGGTGCTTTTTATGATGTTTTTACATTTTCTTCTTAGAGACTTTAACTTTTACCAATATATGGTTATTATCAAATATATTATTTGATGTCAAGCACCCTACGCTTTTGATGGTAAAATTATTTTCTTTTTGTTGATGATTCTAGTTTTATTCTATATGTGTTGGAGATAATTTTTTTGTTGACCACTTTAAATTTATCCCAAGCGTGTTGGAAATTAAAATTATTTTTCATTTTTGAGTTCGGTTTTCTAATAAAGCGTGCTGTTTTAGTTTTTTAAAACTAGTATTTATTTTGGTAATCTTTCATCTCACATTCGTCTAATATGCCTGTACCAGTTGCTTTTCTTGGACTATTTAACTCATGCCCCAAATGGGAGTCAATGACCAATCACATTTCAATATTTTTTTTATTTACAACCGATCACGGTCGTGTTTCGACTAGAATTTACCAACCTAAGGAAGCACTGCCTTTTTAACATTCTAAGTCGGTCATAGCATTATTTTGCAGTGACTGATTCCCCAATAAATACGGCTACCAGATTGTATATATATAGTGCATGAATGTCAACACATAGCGCATGCGGGAGTTAATATAAAAACATTTGTAGCAATTGATCATACCACCAAAAAAGAAACTACTGTTTGTACTTCCTTAAAAGTATTTTTTTCAGGTAATAACATTCCAGAAAGATATAATTATCATATTTACACCACAGGATATCAGAAATGAATTAATATACAGTTTGATGTGTTTCATTTTTTCTCCACTAGAGTGCATTCTTGCAATATTGCGATCCTTTGGCAATAAATAATATAATCTGGTTGCAGTGATGAACAAAAAATCTAATGAAGCGTACCAATTGTTTCTCATTTGTTTTCAAACATCGCCTTTTACGTTAAATATACAAATATTTTAAAATAACTATATTTAAATAATGATTTGTGAGTAAACAGTTTAATTTTATTCGTTAAATAGTCCTAACAAATGCCACTCTTAATTTCCAAATTTTCTAGATAAATTCACTCCTCACTTCGTGAGTGGTGAATTTATCGATAATTTGGAAATCACTCGTGGCATTACTAATGATGATTTATAAAATTGAGTTTTCTACATTAATGTTCTCTTTTATAACTTCATTTATAATTTTCTCTCTCATTGATATCCTAGCAGATCTTCCCCAATAGTCCATTTCTGCTACCATTAATTTTCTTTTCATACCCGAGACAAAATATTATGTAACGGAGAGCCAAAAGTTGTAAGTGTAAATATGTATGCAAGATCAAGTAATAGTATAAAAATCCTAATATTGATTTTAAGATTTGGCTTATAAATCCTCGCCACTGACACATAGTTTGGTTATCCGCTTGACTGGAACTTGTCACCGAGACTTCGATCTGCTACAATACGAGTGCGTACGCAAACGCACGCCCTCCCACATGGGATTCAGTCTGCATGAACGGGAATTCCGATGTTTTACTTGTTCTCTACGTTAGCAACTATTTCGTCTATTCAATCCGTTAATTGAAACTTGATTAAATTAATGCTATTCTGTTTGTTTTGTATACCTGAGTAATTAGACTTACCGCTACATTCAATTACATTATCAAACGGATAGCTACTTATTACTATTAAATGAGGAAGGCATTAAACTATGCCCACTATGCGATGACCATGAAAACTGGCAGCATATTATAGCATTCTGTAGAGAGACAGAACAACTTAGATTACAGATGCTGCCGGAGAGATTTCTCAAGTCGGATCGAGGGTGAGTGGCGTGTTGGGATCTTTTAGGACGGATCGAGAGTGAATCAAAAACATGCAAATTTTTGGGTACAGTAAGAAAATTGAGATATAACAAAATTGTAGATTAAGGATATATGTATTAACAATAAGAAGAATCTCAATATGGTCTTTGTTTTCGATCTTTAATCATGATAGTGCACTTAATGTCTGCAGGGACGGGGGAGGGGGGTATGAGCGTGCGGTGTGTATATGTGTGGGGTGTGGTGGGTGTATGTGTGTGTGCTTTTTTTTTTTTTTTTATCTAATTTGTTTTCTAGCATTTTTTTTTTAATATTAATGTACGGAATGTGGATGAATGTAGATATGTATTATTTTGATTTAGTGCAGACATAGATTTTACTTATATGTAGCCTGTTATTGTTGTTTGATACAGGTGTATTTGTAGGTATTTGTTTATATTATTAGTTTTATTTTTTTATTCATGGAAAAATAATGCACGTACGGCCAAGCAGGCCCGTGCGCAATGTAAATGCATATGTATTTTCTTTATTCTGAAAAAAAGGCAATAAATTCCATATTCTATTACTATTAATCTAAAATATGAAAAGAATTAACGTTTTTGCTCAGGAAGAGTTCAATTTCTTATACTGTGTCGCATTTAAATGGTTTTGTTTTTTACTCTCGTAATATAACTCAAAATATTCATATAACTAATATATATATATTTTTTTTCGTTAATTATGAACTTATTTTTGGATTCTCGGAGGACCGATAGCAATATTTGTCTTCGCCGTTTTCAACACCACATTTGAATCAGAATACTAATTACCTATATTGCTAAAAATTGTCCTTAAATTACTACATACCAATCTTTCTAAAATATATCGTAATATATATTTTTTAAATCTGAGAAACATCCATACTTTCAGGTCGAGTTCATATCCAAGGATCATGGATCTTCGGATCTAGATATTAGACTGGTTGCTACTGTACAGACAAATTAGTGTAAAAGTATTGTCTAATTATTTTAATATGTATAATTTTTAAGTCCACCTCTACGTTATCGAGATAAAGTCGTTACCTTGCATGCAACGGGTTCGGGTTCGATCTCCGGTCAAGTTTTCCTGTTAGGTTTATTTTCAAGTTTTTTTCCTCACCTGTAAACAAATGTCGGGGAGTTTTAAGATTCAAACAGTCCGCGAACACCATGTGGCCATCATAATCATCCTACAATATCCGCCTTGTTTAATATGAACGTATCAGTGAATGGTCTATCTTGCCTTAAATGTTCGTGTTGCTTTGACAGTGAGTTAACCCCTCATCCGAGAGAGCCTCCTAGTCCTCGTGTGGTCAAAATGTTCTGTATGTGTTTAAATTAAGAATAATAATCATTAAATATTTAAGTGGATGGGAAATACGTAGGAGAAAGTATCCCAGTTTTATATAGAGAAGAAATAATACCTGTTTTATGTGTATATTTCAAATAATATACCTGTTTATGTCTACATCTTGTCGTAAATATAATCAAAATGTATTATAGACTTGGACATTACGTCACATATGCATAGTTTATCAACAAAAATATTTTTGTGCAGATGTTTGTATGTGCATTATTTTATAATAATGATCGCGAATATTGGTTTAATACACTGTAACCTACATAAAAAACCTATAATGAAATGTTGTCAGTTACCTTTGTTCATATCAATAGCAAATGTTTATTTTATTTAATATATATTATTTGTTTAATTGGAATACCAAAATGTTTGTTATTTTCAAAATTATCAATCTTTGTGTTTATTTATATATTTATATATACGATTACGATGGATTCAAGTTCGGCCTCTGGCCACTGATTCCGACGTTTCGGCGTGATCCCACAAGCCATTATTAAGGAATGATAAGTTCGAGTTACAAGTTTTAGGTCTTATATAATTAGACACACAGAGTTTTCGCTGTGGTCCGTTTCCGTAGCCGTATATCATCCAAGTTTTAGTTCTTATGTAGTTAAACACCATCAGTTTTCAGTGTGGTCCGTTTCGGAAGCCGTAAACCTATCCAAGCGTCGTCCACACTCCATGTTGCCCAACCGTGGTTTTCTTCGCTGCTCTGGAGATGACATGGTGGGCAGCGAGAGCAGTTTTCCATGTAGACGGTAATCTTGGGCATCATCTCGGGTGTTCACAGAATGTGGCCTTTTCTCAATCTCTATTGCTTCTCTGTAGATTCTTGATTTTTCTTTATCTATTTTAGCCAAAGTTCTAGATCCTGTGAGGTCGATCTTGTGACCCCTCTGTTTCATATGTTGCACCAGAGTTGAAGTACGTTCTTGACGCTTTATTGCAGCCTACTTCTGTGCGACTTGGCGTTTTTAAAAATATGTCGGGACACTTCAATAGTTCCAGTAACAACACGTCTGTCTTATCATAAGAAAACTAAAACCACGAAGAAAATTCTCAACAAAGCCAGCCTAGCACTTGTGGTACGAATTGAACGAAGTCAGTGTCAATTTAATGGAAATACATATGAGACTATCGTCAACCCTACATCCACTTCTATGGAGCTCGTTAGATGATCTTACCAATCAACGTGCTGCAACTAACTGCAGCCTAACTACCGCAAGACAAATTAATAAGTTTGAGGCATTATATAAGAAACAAAAACCAGTGATTCCACACACCAGATCACTCGATAAGAACAAGTTGGTAGACAACATATCCAGCCAAAATCTAGAGCCTGCTGCTATCTCTGCCTTAGCGAAAGGATTTAATTTTCCCGTCACCCCATCTCGTATTCCAGTGGAGACAATCATTACGGCAGTTGAAACGTCTCTTGGCCAACTCCCCAACAATAAAGCAGAAATAATACGACAAGAAGCTTGTGGCGTACTTAGAAAATCAACCCGTCCTACAAAAAGAATATGTCATCAGAAGAAATCAGAGCAATAAAAGACCTTCGTGACAATACTAACATAATTATTTTACCAACTGACAAAGGAAATGCCACCGATGTGATGAATTCGGCCGATTACGATATGAAGATGGCAGCCCTTTTAAATTCTGAAGCCTACAAGCCCCGCACCTGTAATCCTTCAACGTACTTGGAGAAAACAACGAAGAAGAAGATACTTAATACACATATAGATGAAGAGTTGAAGAGGTGGCTAATACCACGAGATAAATCTTCACTTTGCCCAAAAAGACCTGAAGGAAGACTTGCACACACACTATACCGGACACCTACTCATACTGATAAATATCTGAACGCCGCATCACATCATCACCCGGCACAAATAACTTCAGTTATCAACACTCTCGTCATCCGATCACTGCGACTTACGGACCAAGATCATCTTGATAAAGAGGAAAAACAACTGAAACGGGCACTTCTAGCAAATGGCTATCCCGAACATGCAATGAAAAGAGTGTTTAAACGAGCAAGAAACGCACCAAGCACATCGGAGAAGAAAGAGCAGATCTTAGGCACTGCCTTCTTACCGTATGTGCAAGGCACTACGGATATAATAAGCCGAGTACTACAAAAGCATCATATTAAAACTACATTTCACTCGGAAAACATCATCTCCAAATTGCTCAGGTGTGCTACAGATAACATACCTCTAGAATCACAAGGCATCTACGAGATCCCTTGCACCTCTTGCGAACAAACATATGTAGGACGTACCAATATACGAATTTCCTGCCGAATACAAGAACACAAGGCTGCAATAAATCGTCAAGAACCTACTTCAACTTTGGTGCAACATATGAAACAGAGGGATCACAAGATCGACCTCACATGATCTAGAACGTTGACTAAAATAGATCAAGAAAAATCAAGAATCTACAGAGAAGTAATAGAGATTGAGAAAAGGCCACATTCTATGAATGCTCGAGATGATGCCCAAAGATTACCATCTACATGGAAAACTGCTTTCGCTGCCCACCATGTCATCTCCAGAACAGCGAAGGAGATATGAAGAAAACCACGGTAGGGTAACATGGAGTGTGGTCGACGCGTGGATAGGTGTACGGCTTCCGAAACCGACGTCACTGAAAACTGAAGGTGTTTAACTACATAAAACATTTAAAAAACAGGCCCCGCCTTGGTACCCGTGAATATTCCATGTTAGATAGATAGCGGTATACGGCTTCGGAAACGGACCACAACGAAAACTCTATGTGTCTAATTATATAAGACCTAAAACTTGTAACTCGAACTTATCATTCCTTGATAATGGCATGTGGGATCATGCCGAAACGTCGGAGTCAGTGGCCAGAGGCCGAACATGAATCCATGACGCGGAAAACCCATGAAAACTTTCTTAATCATACTTATATCCGCGAAAATCTGCAATATAACACACACACACACACACACACACACACACACACACACACACACACATATATATATATATATATATATATATATGACATGAAAATAAAAATAAAACCCGACTCAGGCATTTATTTTTCCTTTCATGTCATAATTGGCGTTCATTGCTAAATTTCTAAAATATAGTTATAACATACAGGGTGAGTCAGGAGGAAAGGTACATGCTTTGAAGGGTGATATGACT
This sequence comes from Diploptera punctata, assembly GCA_030220185.1. NCBI lineage: Eukaryota > Metazoa > Arthropoda > Insecta > Blattodea > Blaberidae > Diploptera > Diploptera punctata. The sequence goes on along the minus strand of JASPKZ010007316.1, from coordinate 92,800 downwards.
GGTGATTCTGAACAAAAAACTTCGAATATATATATATTTGTCTTTTCTTAACCGTTTCAGGATAATTTTTATGAAAACAACGAGGAACAGGAAAAAGTGCAGGTGAGAGTAAATCAAGATACTGTTATCTTAAGTATTGTTTAATTGTGTACGTTTCCTCACAAAAGATGTTCAAACGCTCCACCGCCAACTTCAATGCATTTTGCTGCTCTTGTAGACAGCTGTTGTGTTACTGATCTGACCTCATTCGTGCATTCCTTTACTTGAGCACAAGCATGAGTGAGAAGTTCCTCTCTTGTGTCCACTCTGTGCTTGTAGACAAACAGAAATCGAATGGGATAAGATAAGGTGCCATCGGTGGCCAAGTAATGATTCCACCGCGACCGATTCCTTGAAAATGTGTTACCAGAATACTTGGAGGATATCCCTTTGACAACACGAGTCGTATGAACTTTCAGCATGACGGAGCTCCTGCACATACCGTACGGCCAGTGAAACGGCGCCTCAACAAAACGTATCCTTGGCATTCAATCGGTCGCGGTGGAGTCATTACTTGGCCACTAAAGTCACCGGATCTTACCCCATTAATTACTGTTTGTGGGGTTGGCTTAAGAGCAAAATATACAAGAACAGAGTGGACACAAGAGAGGAACTTATCACTCACGCTTATGCTCAAGTAAAGGAATGCACGAATGAGCTCAGATCAGCAACACAACAGCTGTCTACAAGACCAGCAAAATGCATTGAAGTTGGCGGTGGAATGTTTGAGCATCTTTTGTGAGGAAACGTCACAATTAAACAAAACTTAAGATAACAATATCTTGATTTACTCTCACCTGCACTTCTCCGGTTATTAGAAGTCTTTTGTTCAGAATCACCAGTAAAATCACCCTTCAAAGCTTGTACCTTTCCCCCTGACTCACCATGCATATATATATATATATATATATATATATATATATATATAGTACTTATACGGAGAGAGAAGAATGTAGGATGAGTGTATATGTGTTACTGTGTAGTGTAAATACGTTATGAAGGGGATGGCGATGAAAAGAAGGGAGAAGGTGAAGTTGGAAATAATTATTTCTGTGCACGTTTATTTGTTCATTACTTTATAATGATTACGAGTATTAGCCCGATCCTCACTCAATACTTAGAAGATGTAAAATGGGGGAAAAAATGAAGTATGCTTATTTTTGTGATAAATATGTTATGAACACGTTATAGATTTTGAGTCGCAGATATATAACTTTCTCGGAAATAATTATTTTACACACATTTATTTGTTTCTTAATTTATAATGATAGTGAGTAGTAGCCTGATTTTCATTAAACAAATTATTCCTTCGGTATTTTTCGTGCCATGTTAAGTTTTAATTAATTGAAATATATATGAATATAACAAACATTGTATGCACTCACTATACTTTTCATACATCAAATAACACAATAGGCGGAGCGACTGAGTTAATTTGGTGATATTAAATTTATGCATCACTTCAGTAGATCACTTTGTATTGATGATATGTATTTATATACAGAGAGGAGTGTAGGATGAGTGTCTATGTGTTTGTGTGTAGTTTGTGTTTCGAAAGGGATGACGATGAAGAGAAGGGAGAATGTAAAATCCGGGGGGTTCATGGCCTATTCCTCTCAAAAAGCACAAAGTGGACCGCCGGTTAATAAACTCATCCGATGTACAAATTGCTAGATATGATTAATCGCTAGATTGTGGACCAGATACTTGGATTAAATTCAAAATACTAAGAGTAAATATGTTAAGAAGGCATGTAATATGGTTTATCTATCGGATGGGAACATTAATCCGGCGGTCCCCTTAGTGCTTTTGACAGGAGTAGGCCATCTACCGGTATGGATTTCACCTTCTTCCTTCTCTTCATCGTCATCCCTTTCATAACACACACTACACACTCATCCTACACTCCTCTCTGTATATAAATACACATCATCTGAGAAAGTGGTCAAGTGGTCTACCGAAGTGATTCATAAATTAAAAATCACCACATTAAGTCAATCTGTCCACCTATTGTGTTATCTGAAAGCACGAGAAGTAGAGCAAGTGTCAATGGAACAAACATAAACTATTCGTTATTTTCATATATATTTCAATTTAATTTGTACTAATACCAACATGACACGAAAAAGTAACGAAGGAATAATTTGTTGCATTTCATTATTCTATGTACTATGTGAAAATCAGGTTACTACGATAATTATTAAGTAACAAACAAATAAAGTTTTAAAAATAATTATTCTGGATAAAACTATATATCTGCGACTCAAAGTCTATAAGGCATTTATAACATATTTATCATAAGCAATGCCACGAGTGATTCCCAATTTATCTAGAGAATTTGGAAATCAAGAGTGGCATTTGTTAGGACTATTTAACGAATAAAATTAAGCTGTTTACTCACAAATCATTATTTAACTATAGTTATTTTAAAATATTTATATATTTAATGTAAACGGCGATGTTTGAAAACAAATGAGAAGCGATAGGTACGCTTCATCTGCTTGTTTTCTTTATCACTGCAACCAGATCATACTATTTATTGCCAAAGGAACGCAATATTGTCAGAATGCTCTCTAGTGGAGAAAAAATGAAACACATCAAACTGTATTTTAATTCATTTCTGATGTCGTATGATGTAAATATGACAATTATATTTTTCTGGATTGTTACCTGGCAAAAAATACATTTAAGAAAGTGCAAACAGTGGTTTCTTTTTTTGGTGGTATAATAAATTGCTACAAATGTTTTTATATTAACTCCCGCATGCGGCATGTGTTGACATTCATGCACTATATATACAATCGGGTAGCCATATTTCTCACAGGCTCAGTCACTGCAAAATAATGGTCAGACCTGTTCAGAATATTAAAAAGGAGGAGTTTTCTTTAATGTGGTAATTATATCACTGATAAGTATTTCGTGAAACACAACTCTGATTGGTTGTAAAACTGAAATCATTGAAACGTGATTGGCCATTGAGTCCCATTTGGGGCATGAGTTAAATAGTCACCAAAATTAGCACTTTTAACTTATTTCATTTTACGTCTTCTAAGTATTGTGTGATATTCAGGCTAATACCATCATTATAACGTAATGAACAAATAAACGCGACGAAGAAATAATTATTCCGACTCAAAGTCAATAAGGACATATTATATTTGTCACCAAAATACGCACACTTACATTGTTTCCACTCTCCCCCCTCTAACTCTCTCTCTCTCTCTCTCTCTCATATATATATATATATATATATATATATATATATAATCCACCGCTGTGGTCTCGAGGTAGCGTGCTGCCTTGTCACGCAGCGGGCCCGGGTTCGATCCCCAGTTGGGGCAGTTTTTCTGGGTAAGGTTTTCATCGGGGTTTTTCCCCACCTGTAAAACAAATGTTAGGAAAACTTTAAGGCCCTAACGGTCCCCGAAATAATTTGGCCATCATCATCATCCTTCACCGGTGTGGAAAGCAACGGGAAGCTACCACACCTACAATTCCCTAGTAAAGCTGCAAGCAGAGCATGAAAATGCTGTGATTGCAGTGAAAGATCTGCCCTCGAGCAGAATTGCTATCGATGGATGGAGATATATACTTTTAGACCTTATGCATATTGAAGTATAATAATTTCGATGGTACACTTTTGATTGAGGTAATTTATATTCAGGCGGGCATAAAGAGTTTGGATTGTACTAATTTGGCAGCACTGGATCTGATTTATAAATGCGACAGCAAAATATCGATTGTTATGGCGTGTTTACAAAAACTGGGTCATTCGGTAACAAGTTGAAATAAATAATGCAGCCACCCTCACACCTGTGTTCCTTATTACAATTCTATCCTCTTAAGCTCACCTTCAACAAGTAATTACAAATACACGGCAGAATTATAAAAAGTGCGAACAAAGTCTTCTGTAACCTCACATTTTAACGAATAGTTTTTACTCTTAGAGACATATTGAACCTGTGAATTATATTATTACATACCATGTCGAATTTGATACGTTTACGTTATTAAAATGCGTGTGGGAAAACCTCAAACCCTTGACCACATACAACTTTCAAAAAACATAAAAACTGAAATGTAGCTTGTGTTGGCTCATATTAAAGTAAAACATATTAAGATTACTTGATTATATATCCATCCATAGTAATTCTGCCCGAAGACAGGTCTTTCACTGCAATTATTTCCATGCTATGCTTTGCAGTTTTATTAGGGAATTATAGGTGTGGTAGTTTCCCATTGCTTTCCACACTGGTGAAGGATGATGATGATAATGATGGCTGGGTGATTTTCGCGGACCCTTGGGCCCTATACTTCCTGACATTTGTCTTACAGGTGAGGCAAAACTTCACCCAGAAGCCTGACCAAGAATCGACCGCATGACAAGGCAGCACGCTACCTCGAGACCACTACGGCGGTGATTATATATATATATATATATATGATCCCGAAACATTAATTTTAGATCCATGACATTTCAACAGGCGTTGCTTACCCTTATATCCCGTTCATGAAAGTTATTACAAACATAAATATTTTAATGTACAGAAAACAGCTGTATATATCTTACGTACTTCATACTGGCAAGATTGATTTCTGAGGAAGAAAATTGAATATCGCGCGACCAATAATTAACTTGACATAACGAGATTTGTTGAATCAAATTTAAACTTATACTTAATAAGATTAGCTCAATATAATATTTCCGACATCTGAAATAATTCAACAAACGACTGTAGTAAATTAAGCAAATAAGTTATATCGCTGTAAATAATATATCCTATATTAGATTACAGCACTTATCATTAATGTAATATTCCATAATATAGTTTCCCATCCTGTGGTTCGTGAACCCTCAGGAGGTTCGCAAAATATTTCAAGGGGTTTGCCAAAACTTTTCCGTAATGGCAGGTTTCGAGGTTAGGTCTATTATTATTTTTTACTTTATTTCTGCGGCATAATAATAATAATAATAATAATAATAATAATAATAATAATAATAATAATAATATCTTTTAATGTTCCGGCTTTTACAATGAATATACATTTTTCGTGTACCCATGTTCACAGTTAACTACACATTTGTTTCAACACATTTTTCCATTCCTGTCTGTTCATCCATATATCTTCTTCTATTTCCCTTCCCTCTTAGCTTCATTGATTCCCTGAATCCACGTAATAGTTGGTCTACCCTTCTTTTTCCTTCCCTGTGGTTCCCAATCCATGATTATCTTAGGTAGTCTTCCTTCTTCCATTCTTCTAATGTGTCCGTACCAATTTAATTGTTTCTTCTTTATAAAATCTAATATTGTATATTGTACCTACATTTTTTCTTTTATATATGCATTTCTGATTTTATCCTTCCTGGATATTCTTGAAGCACGTCTCCAGTAGTCCATTTCAGTGGCGATCAACTTTTTTTTCATTTGTGCATTTAAAGCCCACACATGAGCTCAATAGGTAATAATGCTTCTGATTATTGTATTAAAAATAGTCTTTTTTTGTTTCTTTGAAGATATGTTTGTCCCATACTATTCCATTTAGGGCGGATATAGCAGACTTTGTCAGGCCGTCGAGAAGAGCGGACGTGTTTTTGTTAGAGTGGTTGAAGTGTGCAGGGGACAAAGCATTATGGAAGAAGTTAGAAAGCTGATTGAAACATTGTCAACTGAAGTGAAAGAGGGGTTTGAAAAGTGCAACGCGGGGGAAAAAATTCGTGATATTGCGACGAACATGCATCGGATGGAGGACATATTGAAATGGCTGGAATCTAAATTAGACTATCGCCGTAATAATATTGTGATATATGGAGTGCATGAAGAAGACAGGGAGAGCTGGGACGAAACTGAACTTATAGTTAAAAGAGTAGTGGCACAAATCGGGATTGATTTGGTGAACAGTGATATTGAAAGAGCGCACAGAGTAGGTCGTTGGAATAGTGGAAAGAGACCGATTGTATGCAAATTATCACACTACAAAATAAAATGTTGGATCCTTAGAGACAGTAAATATCTTAAAGGGACCGGTATCAATATTGCCGAAGACTTTAGTGAGAAGGTGCATCGCGAAAGGGACTTTCTTAAGCGACACAAGCTCGAGGCGAGGAGGCAGGGCTGCCATGCAATCCTGCAATATAATAAATTGATTATAAATGGACGAATCTGGAGCAGGGAACAACTACAAAATATGGACAACCCTGAAAATGAATTTGAAGAGGTCATTGACAGCGAGTCCCCAAAACCAACAGGGGAAGCTACAACAGCAGGTGGTCTCCTTACAGCAGAGGAGGGAGAAAATTCTACACGAGAGAAAGAGAGAGGGAGCTCTACGATACTAACTCCGAGGATTCCAGTAAATATACAGAACAAAACGGCCGAACGCAAAAAACATACCCCACCTCTAAGAGGTGAACGACCGGCGGACACAAGACCTCAAACAGAAAATATTATGCGCAAGAAAGAAAGGAATATAAAGAATTATTAGGAGAAACAAAACTAGCATGGCAAAATAAGAAATCCGAAAACATGAGAGTCGCGACTGAAAGTGGGAACATTGCGGACATATGGAAAGCGTTAAGGGAACTCAAAGTAAAGTCCATAAATCGGACAAGAATAACGCCCGGGGAATGGAAAAGTTACTTTCACAGGGTGCTGGGAAATGAGAGGTTAAGATATAATCAAGAAAATATAGTTGAGATTCCTGACCCAATACATATTCAATTACTGGATCAGGATATTTCGAAAAATGAAGTGGTCTCTTCCATTAAATGTTTAAAGAATTGTAAAGCACCTGGAATTGTTGGAATACCAGGGGAATTCTTGAAAAATATGATATCATCCAATATAAATTGGTAAAAGGCACTCGAAAGAGCATTAAGTTATAAGTTTATGATTTGTCTTTTATGAGTTTGTTCAGTGATCCTGTCCATATTCTGCATTGTTTGTAATGGTATCGCTCACACTTTTGGTCGCATATCTTGCATTCACACGAATCACTCGGATGGTGGAATTTTGTATTTTTGCACATTTTGTGATGATATCCGTGTGTTGCTAAACCTATGATTCTGTGCCTTTGTGGTTGGTTACTTCCAGTCCACTCTCTGTTTACCATGGCATCTGAGGCGTAGAAATCTTCGTCGATCTCTTTTTCTCTCTGTTTCTTTTTTTCGATGACTTTCTTATATGGCTCCGTTGCTGGCAGTAGTATCCTTTGTCTCAGGTCCTCTAGGAAGAAGGTTTCTCTGGCTAGCATATAGGCCATTCTGTTATATCATCCAATAAATTATTAGATGTTTTGAAAACTGCGTTCAACAAACTTTTTAATGGAGGAGATTATCCGGAAGCCTGGGCGACAGGTGTCATCCAACCACTATACAAAGGAAAAGGTGGGACACAGGTACCAGACAGTTACAGGGGAATTTGTCTCTTGTCAGTGTTCGGAAAAATATATTGTAAAGTACTTTACGAACGCATGAGACAATGGGCTAAAGAGAACTATAGGCTCTCAAAATATCAGACAGGTTTTAGAGAAGGGTACTCCACGGTGGACAACGTATTTGTTCTGAGAACATTAATTGATGACAATCTGAAAATGAAGGGGGGTAAATTATTTTGTGCATTCATTGATTTTAAGATGGCATTTGATACTGTGGACCGAAGCACACTTTGGGAAAAATTAAATCGGAAAGGATTGTCTCATAAAATGATACATGCCTTAATGTCAATTTATAAATATGTTAAATTTTGTATAAAAGTAGACCAAGGGCACATTACAGAGAGCAGTGAAGCCAATCGGGGAGTGAGACAAGGTTGCATTTTATCACCAATGCTATTTAATCTATTCGTTGATGATATTATAGACGTAATGCTAGAAGGAGAAATTGAGGCTCCGGAGATAGGAAATGTTAAAATCCCAGTCCTGTTGTATGCAGATGATTTAATTATCTGTTCCAAGACAATCAAGGGATTGCAAAGAGGTCTTGACCTACTGGAAATATACTGTACGAATTGGGGATTGATTGTAAATGTTAGTAAGACAAAAACAATGACCTTTAAAAATGGGACGGTTTATGGTAGAGCAGATGAATGGAAATACAAAGATCAAGTACTTCAAAACGTGAAACATTTTGCATATCTAGGTACGACGTTGAAAATGAACGGGAAGTGGAAAAAACATATTGATATAGCATTATTTAAAGGGAGGGGACAACTTAACAGTGTACTCGGCATTGTGGGTCGAGTGCCTGATATTCCAGTCAGCTCATTAGAAATAAATAATAGTTTTAAAAAACTAAAAAGAACACGCTTTATTAGAAAACTAAAAAATGAAAAATAATTTTAATTTCCAATACGCTTGGGATAAAGTAAATTGGTCAACAAAAAAATCATCTCCAACACATATAGCATAAAATTAGAGTTATCAACAAAAAGAAAATAATTTTACCATCAAAAGCGTGGGGTGCTCTATATCAATGAATATATTTGATAATAAACAGATATTGGTAAAAGTAAGCTCTCTAAGAAGAAAATGTAAAAATCCTAAATAGCACCCCACGCTTTTGATGGTAAAATTATTTTCTTTTTGTTGATAACTCTAATTTTATGCTATATGTGTTGGAGATGATTTTTTTGTTGACCACTTTACTTTATCCCAAGCGTATTGGAAATTAAAATTATTTTTCATTTTTTAGTTTTCTAATAAAGCGTGTTCTTTTTAGTTTTTTAAAACTATTATTTATTTTTTATTTTTTAGTATTAATATTTTACAGAATAAGATATAAATGAAATATCTTTAAATTCGATACTATTGTAGTATGAGCTAAAAGTAATACTCTTCTTTAAAAAAAACCCTCCCAGCCGGATTTGAACCAGCGATGTATGGATTACTGAAATTATATACCACTAAGAGTTCACTGCTCTACCAACTGAGCTCTTACAACGATTGACTAAAACTCGACAAGTCCGAAACCTATTATACCAGTTTTCATTTTTTTGATTTTCGGATGATTCTGGCCAGGATTTTAGAAACAAAATATGAAATTATTGTATTGTCACTGGTTCTCTACACGTATACAAAGTATCAAGTCGATCCAATGTTTCTAAGTGGGTGAAAATCGCGTTGAAAGATTCCGTTACATTGATAAAAAACACTTTTTTTTATTTTCTGATGATTATGGCCAGGATTTTAGAAACAAAATATGAAATTATTGTATTGTCACGGGTTCTCTACACGTATACAAAGTTTCAAGTCGATCCAATGTTTCTAAGTGGGTGAAAATCGCTTTGATAGATTCCGTTACATTGATAAAAAACACTTTTTTTGATTTTCTGATGATTATGGCCAGGATTTTAGAAAATAAATATGAAATTATTATATTGTCACGGGTTCTCTACACGTATACAAAGTTTCAAGTCGATCCAATGTTTCTAAGTGGGTGAAAATCGCGTTGAAAAATTCCGTTACGTTGATACAAAAACACTTTTGTTTTATTTTCTGATGATTATGGCCAGGATTTTAGAAAATAAATATGAAATTATTGTATTGTCACGGGTCCTCTACAAGTATACAAAGTTTCAAGTCGATCCAATGATTTTAAGTGGGTGAAAATCGCGTTGAAAGATTCCGTTACATAGATAGATAGATAGATAGATAGATAGATAGATACAGGTCAAGCTAATATAAAGCGTGTAAAAATGTATGAATCGATGGTCAGGCCAGTAATGCACTATGGTAGTGAGATTTGGGGTTTACAAAGAACGGAAATACTAAATAAGGTATATACGCATTTTCTAAAATATATTACAGGACTTAGTAAGGCCGTTTCTAACTGTGGAATTCTATATGAATTTGGGCCATTCCAGGACGACATAAACTGTAAAATTCGTGCACTCAAATACTGGTTACGAGTAATCCAAGGTGAACAAACAATGCTTAGAGCAATTTGTTACGACCACCAAATTAAAACATAGATGTGAAATGTTGGGCAGACGAGATTAGGAGAGAACTCCACAAGATTGGGATGGGCTGGATATGGGAAAAAGGGACTGAAAATCGCAAGAACGTGTGGAGAAAAATAAGGAGGAGGTACTTAGATATAAACCAACAAGATACTTTCGCCGAATGTACGGGAAAACGCTCACTGTGTATTCAAAGAGACCTAAAACACGTCTGGGGAAAAGAATCGTATATACTCAACCTAGGATTTAAGGAGAGATCAGGGCTTGCTTGGTTTAGGCTAGGGGCATGGAAATTGCAAAAAATTAGCGACGAGCACGATATGCGAATATGTCCAATGTGCGGGAAATTTGAAGATGAGATACATATATATATTAGGACAATGTAATGATTTAGAATATTGGAGACGTCAGTTATTACCGGAATGATTTCTAAATTCAAATCGGGAAAGATTGGCATGCTACGAGTTATTGGTAAATCCAGAAAATTGGATAAACTTGGGTAAATTTCTGGACAAAACGCGGAAAAATAAGAACAACACTCATTCATGAATAAATATATGTTATCAAAATGCAATAACATTAATTCTTAATAATTATATATAAATTAATTAATGTATAATGCTATTGTGTTATTATTTAATTGTAATATTACTGTGTTTTCTTAAGTAATTGCAATGTTACGGTTTTTTTAGTGTATAGTGCTATTGTGTTATTATTTAATTGTAATATTACTGTGTTTTCTTTATGTAATTGTAATGTTATTGCTTTTTTTAGTGTATAATGCTATTGTGTTATTATTTAATTGTAATATTACTGTGTTTTCGTTATGTAATTGTAATGTTATTGCTTTTTTTTGTTTTGTTGTTTATTTTTCTTCACACTAGTACCAATTATTGCTTTATTGTAACGGACTGTCAACAGCACGTACGGCGTACTGCCCGTGCGACCCATATTTGTAAATAATATTGTAAATATCTTACTTTTGTCTAATAAAGTCCTACTACTACTACGTTCCTATATTGATCCTGTTTTTTATCTCTGTTTCTTGTTTTCCATCTTTAGTAATTTTAATTCCCAAATACTTATATTCTTCAGTATAATAATAGTAATAGTAGTAATAATAATAATAATAATAATAATAATAATAATAATAACAATAATAATAATATTAATAGTAATAGTAATTATTATTATTATTATTATTATTATTATTATTATTATTTTAAAATTGAATTAACTCTATGATGTCCCTTGTTACATAATTATGTGTAACACGAGAACTTTATCACAGTATTTCCCCAATAAATTAATATTTACCGCCAATGCCTGATTTACAATTTTGACAATGTTACATAATTATGTGTAACATGAGAAATTTATCACAGTATTTCCCCAATAAATTAATATTTACCGCCGATGCCTGATTTACAATTTTGACAATTTTAGGAATGCATTTGACTTCAGTATAATGGAAATTTAGTCTGCCAGCTTCTTTGTGTTCTAACAATATTAACAACAGTACCGACTAAGGAGGCGGTCAGGCCTTGCACTTTAGATGTTAATGAGGAATTTAAAAAACTTATATTTAATTTTGTACTTTAAACAATAGCCTACTTCTTCTCTCCTTGTGACAAATGCACTACGTTTTCAGTTGTGTATCTTAATCGTTTCCATTCATATTAAAATGGATAATTATTTTAAAAGTGGAAGTTTGTAGGGAAAACATGGTTTTACAAAATCGCAAGTTAGTGTTGTTGTGTCAGCAAGTCATTCAGCTTCTAGTGATGTGTGTCAATCCGAGAAAAGTGAACCGCGTGTAAAGAAAATAAAGTACGATGATAATTACATGAGGTTTAGATTTTCATATATATATATATATGTGTGTGTTGTCAATTAAGAGGGAGAAGTTATATAGTATCCTGCTGGAGTTCGGAATTCCTAAAAAGTTAGTTAGGCTTATACGAATGTGTCTAAATGGCTCAATGAGTAGGGTGCGTGTAGGCAAACAGTTTTCAGACATTTTTGAAATCCAGAATGGGTTGAAGCAAGGAGATGCACTATCTCCTCTACTATTTAATTTTGTACTATAGCATGCCATTAAATCTTTAGAGAATGAGGAAGGCTTACAACTCAATGTAATTAATAAGCTGTTAGTTTATGCTGATGATGTAGTACTACTGGCCGATAGCGAGGAGATACTAAAGGCCAACACGCACACACTATTGAGTAACACTAAGAAATTAGGACTGGAAGTAAATATCAGTAAAACTAAATATATGGTCACACGTAGAAGTTCAGTATATAATGGAAATGGAGAGCTAATGACAAATGAGGGAAATTTTGAGGAAGTGGCTGAATTCAAATACCTAGGAACAATAATCACAAATAGGAATGAGATGCACAAAGAAATTAAACCTAGGCTCAATTCTGGAAATGCATGCTATTATGCATTGCAGAGACTTTTGATGTCCCAACTCCTTTCAAAAAGCGTTAAGCTGAAAATATATAAAACTATTATTCTACCAGTTATATTATATGGGTGCGAAACATGGACTCTTACTTTAAGGGAGGAAAGGAGATTGCGAGTATTTGAGAATAAAGTTCTTAGGAAAATTTTTGGACCAAAGAGAGATGAACAGACAGGTGAATGGAGAAGACTACATAACAATGAACTACATGGTCTTTATAGGAAGCCAGATATAATAAGAACAGTTAAGTCTCGTAGACTACGATGGGCAGGACATGTTGCGCGTATGGGGAATGAAAGACGTGCATGGAAACTTCTTGTAGGAAAGCCAGAAGGAAAACGCCCAGTTGGTAGACCAAGAATGAGGTGGGAGAACAACATTAACTATGATTTGAGGAAAGTAGATTATATAGGGAATGATTGGAAAGCATTAGCTCAGGATAGGGATGTATGGAGAGCTTATGTCCGCGCGGCCATGAACCTACGGGTTCGTAGTGCCAGTGAGTAAGTACGTATGTGTGTGTTGTTTGTGGTGACATTCTTAATAACAGTAGTCTGAAACCTTCTCTACGTAAACGCCATTTAAAAACTAAACACCCTACTCACACACGTAAACAAATCTGTTGATTTTTACACGAAAAACTAACAAGTGGAAAAATTATTAACTACATTTTATCCGCTACAAACAGTGACAATGAGAATGCTCCTTGTTGCGCTTGCTACAGAATTGCTAAAACTGCAGGATCTCATTCAATAGCTGAATATTTAGTGCTTGGAGAATCTTTCACAAAAGAAGTCAATATGGTATCATTATCCGACAATACGATCAACCGCCGGATTACAAATAAGGCAAATTATATCGAAAATGCCAGTCCTTTTGCGATTCAACTTGACGAATAGACTGATGTTGCCATTTAGCCATTTACTTTATTTTATTGCATTATATTAATGGGAAGTCTGTAGAAGAATAGCTACTATTCTGTAGTTCCCTAAAAGAGAGAACTACGGGAGGAAATATATTTAATTTAACCGACGAAAACGTTCGCGAAAATGCAATAGACTGGACTCGCTCTATAGGCATTTGTTCAGATGGTGCGGAATCTATGAGAGTGTTACACTGGGTTTGTCTCCAAAATGGAATCAGTAGTACTGAACGCTTCTTGGACACGTTGTTGCATACATATACAGGCTCTTGTTTCTAAACGCATGAATAATGGATTGAAATGTTTACTGGGCGATGCAGTGAAAATTATTTTATTAAGGCTCACCCTATAAATTACCACATCTGTGTAGTACTTTGTGAGGAAATGGGTGGCATTAATGTGTTTATTGTTTCAACCTGAAGATAGGTGGCTATCTCGAGGTATAACTATTTTCAGACAGTATGAAATTGAAGACGAAGACGAAGCCATGCCTTTCACAAAGCAAAGTGCATTGAAGTTGAAATCTCGCTTCAGATTTTAGCTTATTTGGCAGACATTTTCTAAAAAAAATTAACAGTTTAAACTTATTTCTCCAGAGGTCAAATATGTAAACGTTGATATTGTGCAAAGGCCGTTTCGAATCATTAATTAAAGAACTTAGTTATTGGGAAAAGTGTTTCAATAGATATCAAATCGAGTGCTTTGATAGTCTTTGGGACTTCCTAATATAAAATCAGCTTTATTTGGACGAAAATGTCAAGGATATGGTTAAAGAACATTTACAGGGATTTGGAAAAGCCTTCAGAGAATATGTCCCTGCTATGTCCAATCATAACAATTGGATTCGCAATTCCTTCGGAGAGTCAACAATTTTAGAATCCACATTAAACGTAAATGAAAAAGAGCAGCTTCTTGAAATTTCCACTGATTTTCAGTTACAGAAAATTTATAAATCTTTGTCATTAATTGGTTTTGTCTAAGTTTAAATGAGTTTTCAGTGTTAGCGAATAAATCCATAATGGCATTATTACTTTTTCGTCCACATATTTGTGAGAAAAGTTGTTTTCTTCGTATTCCTATTTAAAAAAATACAGAAACAGGCTTTGCTGAAAGTGATTCGATACTTTATTTAACTTCTGTGGTTCCTGCCATTGAAAGCAGCGCAACCTTCTCACTGAATTCAAAAGAAGTGAGTAGTGTATTTAGGCCTACCCGCTGTGCAACTTTTAAGCCGTAACTAGAGTAACTTTAAATTTTAACCGTTAAGGATTAAGTTAATTTAAGGTTATAAACATTTTGCTTGTAAATTAAATTTTATTCATGCCTACTGTATGTATTATAATATTATAATGATATTGTGCAAAGAAACATTAATGTCTCAACCAGGAATCGGAACCGTGGACCTCTAGTTCTCCAGACTAGTGCGCAGCCCACTACACCATTCGGTTCCTAGTTCAGACATTAATTTTTCTTTTCACAATATCATTATAATATTCTAATATGATCCATAATTGGAACAGTGTTAAAATAACAGTAGCCTATTGAAAAATGTTAAATAGCACAGTTTACTGCTTATAAAGGTGGTGGTGTAAAATTCTCAAATATTGATACTTCTAAACGAAGCCGGCTGTTGGCGATGGTGGTGTCATCTACCTGACAGCGGACGAAACGATAATTACAGATTTGTATATGTGGAAAGAAGTGTTAATGTATGTGCCAAGTGTAGAGAGGTGTAGTCGGCTGCACACTAGTCAGGAGAACTAGAGGTCCACGGTTCGATTCCTGGTTCAGACATTAATTTTTCTTTTCACAATATCATTATAATTTATAATATGATCCATAATTGGAACTGTGTTAAAATAACAGTATTTTAAAATGTTAAATAATACTGTATGTATATTTAAAAGTCAGTGGTTCACCCAACTCAGATAGTTGTAGAAGAGGTTCGCTGGTCGAAAAAGGTTGGGAATCGCTGCTATAACATAACACCTCCATTCAATAAATTTACATTGTACATTATTTTCCATGAACAAAATTCATCATACTCCCTCAGGTATCTAACTTTAGATTTAGTTGGGACCAGTTTTCAACTGCTTCTTTCAAACTATTTAGAATAGATTGCGAAATTTCGCGATCATCATTCAAATCTCTCTCCATATTTGATAAGATATTATGAAAGTGAGCATCATAATATTACCCCTGATGTCTTATTCACACAATGCTTTTATTTAATTAGAGGTAAGCAATTCAACATAGTATAAAATAAAATATTGTACGATACAAAGACGCAATCGTTGAAAAATTACGCCCTCGTCCATCGAAAAGGGCGTAAACATTTCAACCCCCTGTATAAAACATTGTCTTCTCTCCTTGTATCGTAGTACACTCTTACTAATCAAGGACACACTCGTATAAGGTAACATAACATGCACACTATGCCAACTAATTTTATTGAATAGTTTGAAACAAGATTTTTATTCAATATTTGTCCATAAAACAACCAATAGAAGAAAATAGACAATAAAATAAACTGAATAAAACAAGAAAAATGAGCAACATTAACAAAACAAACAAAATGAACAGAATAAACCAAACAAAACACACAAATAAACAAACAAAATAAAACATATGGACAAAATAAATAAATAAACAACAAGTAAATAAATAAATTTACGAACAAACCTGGTGTCACGTGTATAAGGATTTTCAGAAGGAGCAAAAAAAAAAAAAAGAAGGCAAATCAGACATAAATAAATGCAGTTTTAATGATTCAATATCGAAAAATGGTAATTTACAAAAATAAGTTCGTCTTGCATTTAATGCTGGAATAATTTATGTAAGTTTATCTTTTAATAAAAAATAGACTTTCCCCCATTATAGCTAACTAACTCACTGGCACTATCGAACCCGCAGGTTCATGGCCGCGCGGATAAAAGTTCTCCGTACATCCCTATCCTGATCTAATGTTTTCCAATCATTTCCTGTATAATCCACTTCCCTCAAATCATAGTTAACGTTATTCTCCCACCTCATTCTTGGTCTACCAACTGGGTGTTTTCCGTGTGGTTTCCCTACAAGAAGTTTCCATGCACGGCTTTCATCCCCCATTGGTGCCACATGTCCTGCCTATCGCAGTCTACTAGATATAACTGTCCTTATTATATCCCCCCTTCATAACTTTAAATTGATGGTGGTTGTCCACGAGAAGAACCATCATGTCATACTATATTGTTTATAAGCACATTTCGTGTTATGTTATAATCTATGAAGACACATTTAGACAAAAAATAATAATTTCAGGATGTTGTTGTTGCCAAAATATATTATGTGGAAGTTTTAGATACTAATGATGTTAACTTCATGGAACAAATTATTTTGAAATAGGGTAAATTAGGCTGAATAGGGACACAGGGTGAATAGGGACACTTTTAAATTTTGTTCTCTCCACTGAAATCTAAGACTCCCACCAAAAGTGCTGGTATCTGTCGACTAGTCTCTATACTTCATGTATCAAATCCAATTTTATGACATTTTGTTTCTCGTTTGGTTATCTGAAGATTTCACAACGAAGATTTGGTGTTCTAAGTAAGTGGAATAATAGTTTCGTAGATTCAATGTTTTAGTTTTTTGTTAAGCATATCTCTTAATAACTAATGGTCCAATTATGAATTATCTTTTGCCAAATTTTGAAGCATTTATCCCCAAAGAGCTTGGAGTAATTCCCATCTTTGTCGACAACCTATGAAAATTTAAACACTGTATTTCGGGTGAATAGGGACACTAATTTTCGGCTGAATTGGAACATCGTATTTCATCAATTTTATTGCAACTATTGCATTGCATATGGATAATAATCTAATAATAAACAGAGTTATATAGAAGTTGATTTGCATAGAGCTATTAAAGCATTCCGTCGGGGGACAAGCTTGTATCATCCGGCAGGTTTATTTGGGGTACCCCAATATTTCCTTCATCGTTACAGTAACAGTGGGAGTGACATCTAACTAACTAACTAAGTAACTAACTCACTCACTGGCACTATCGAACCGTTGGTTCATGGCCGCGCGGACGTAAGATCTCCATATATCCCTATCCTGAGCTAGTGCATTCCAATAAATTCCTGTATAATCTACTTCCTCAAATCATAGTTGATGTTATTCTTCCACGTCATTCTTGGCCTACCAACTGGGCGTCTTCCCTCTTGTTTTCCTACAAGAGTCTTCCACGCACGTCTTTCATTCCCTATTCGTGCCACATGTCCTCCCCATCGCAGTCTACGAGACTTAAGTGTTCTTATTATATCTGGCTTCCTATAAAGGTCATGTAGTCCACTCTTATGCAGTCTTCTCCATTCTTCGGTTTGTTCTTTTCTCTTTGGTCCAAAATTATCCTAAGAACTTTATTCTCAAATCCTCATAAACTCCTTTTCTTCCTTAAAGTAAGATGTTTCGCATCCATATAATATAACTGGTAGAATAATAGTTTTACATATTTTCAGTTTAATATATTTTCAGTTTAAAGTTTTTTTGAAAGGAGTTGGGACGTCAAGAATCCCTGTAATGCAAAATAGCACGCATTTCCAGAATTGAGCCTATGTTTAATTTCTTCGTGCATCTCATTCGTATTTGTGATTATTGTATTTGAATTCAATCACTTCCTCAAAACTTGTCTCATTTGTCATTAGCTTTTCATTTCCACCTTCTTCTTTTTCTACACTTCACGAACTAGGCAAATTGCCTGTTCCGCCTCACAGTAGTTCTCTCCATATTTTCATTGACCTTCCTACATTCCTTGAACCTCTTGGCTTGTTGTTAAATGCTGCTTTTAGTAATCTAGTTGCATTCATTCATTCTACATGTCTAAACCATTGTTCCTCTATTGTTTGATTTTACCATTCAATGAATATATATTTAACTCTGTTCTTACATCTTCATTCTTTATCCGATCCATTCTTTTGCAGCTTTTTTTTTCTTCTAAGGAAGTTCATTTCTACGCTTTGTGTTCTACTTTGTAAGTTTCAGTCCCAGAAAGTAATGCAGGAACTGCCAATGTGTTATAAAACTTCACTCTAGTATATCTTCTTTCCTTTAATGTTCTGTGTATAGTTCCACATATAGTTCCCATTATATGTATTTCTATGTGTGAACTTAGGCCCATGTTTATTTTTATTGATATTTACTTCCAGTCACAATTTCTTGGTTTTACTTTATAGTGGGTGCGTGTTGGTCTTTAGTATCTCTTCGCTCTCGGCCAATAGTACTACATCATCAGCATAAACTAACAGCAACAGCTTATTAATACCATTGAGTTTTAGGCCATCTTCATGTTCTAAAGATTTGATGGCATGCTTTAGTACGAAATTAAATAGTAGAGGAGATAGTGCATCTGCTTGCTTCAATCCCCGGTGGATTCCAAAAGTAAGCAAAAACTGTTTACCTACAAGCACTCTGCTCTTTGGCCATTTAGGCACATTCGAATAAGTCTAACTAACTTTTTAGGAATTCCGAACTCCAGCAGGATACTATAATTATAACTTCTCCTTCTTAATTGAATCGTTTGCCTTTTTGAAGTCTACGTATAGTTGATGTACAGTACCATTATATTCCCATTGCTTTACCAAAATCTGTCTTATATTAAACATCTGATCTGTTGTAGACCTGTTTCTTCTAAATCCACATTGATGATCTCCTAGAATGTCATCAATATAGGGAGTAAGTCTGCTTACTAATATATTTGATAGAATTTTGTACGAAGTTGAAAGTAATGATATGCCCCTATAGTTGTTGCAATCAGTTTTTATCTCCTTTCTTATAAATTGGTACGATAATCGATTCTTTCCATTCATCTGGAACAGATTTCCCAAATCATACAAAGCTACCGGCGTAACTTGTCCATCAATTCTTTTCACCCTGATTTTATCAGTTCTGTTGGAATCTCATCTGAACCTAAATCTTCAGTTTTTCAATTGCCATTTCAAACTCTAATGCACTTGGTTCTGTGACTAGCATTTCTGCTATCTGTAAATTATTCTCTCCAATAACCAGATTTCTATGTACATTTAATAGCTGATTAAAGAAACTTTTCCATCTATTTATTATACTCCTTGAATCTGCAATCATTTCCCCATTTTCATCCCTAATTATGTTTGTTCTAGACTGCAATCCTTTCTTCTCATCCTAATTCCCTAATAGAGTTATCTAATGTTCTTATTTTTGCATTAATTTGAAGATCATTAATATTTTCTCTCAAATATGCTCTGTTTTTATTCTTTAGTACCCTGATAGTTTCCCGTCTAATGCTACCCAATTGCTCTAAATTTACATCATTTGTCTCGGGGAATCATTTAACTTTTGCTAGATTTCTTTTCTTTGCAATATCTGCACATTCCTCAACAAACCATTTATAGTTTTGCCTCTTTTATAAATCACCAATGCTTTCTGATGCTGATAATTTAATAGTATCTGTTATAGCCCCCATTCTTTATTTATATCAGTTTCTTCTTTGTTTGCCACATTGTCATCTGAAGGTTCCAGTACTTGAAATCTATTAGCAATTTTGATTTGGTATTCTTGCCGCATTTAATTATTTTCAAGTATTTTAATTCAATTTTTTCAGAATCATCTTTAGCGTTTCTTACTCTCATAAGCGACAGCTATTGTGTTTCACCCTGACCAGATGATGATCCAAATTGAAGTCTGTCCCTCTAACTAATCTATCTGGTTCCGAGTTTCTCCATCTGGAGACGTCCAGGTGTATTTATGAATATCCTTATGCTGAAATATTGTATTCTTAACAATGAGATTCTTTTATGTGGCGAAGGTGACTAATCGAACCCCATATTCGTTACTATCTTCATGACGACTGAAGTTGCCTATTGTTGATTTGAATATAACTTCCCGTCCCACTTTTGCATCATATTCTCCAAAGACAATTTTCATATGATATCGTAAAAGGCTATCAAATACGCATTCTAATTTTTCATAGAACTTGTCCTTGATTTTGTCATCTGTATCTTCTGTGGGAGCATGTAAATTTGCGATTACAAAATCATGTCGTTTACCCTTTAGAATTATGTATGATATCCTACCACTAACAAACTTAATATCTCGGATAGCGGATAAGATCCTCCTTCTGACTAAAAAACCCGTTCCAAATGCAGGTCTTTCTGCACCCCCGTAGTATAATGCAAAGCTTCCTGATTCCTGACTACCTTCTCCTGGCCATCTAACTTCCTTTAAAGCGACTATATCCAAGGACGATTTATCTAATTCCCGCGTTAATATCTCTAGCGCCCCGCTATTGTATAAAGTCCTAACATTCCATGTTCTTAGGAACATGTCCCTATGTTTGAGTCTTTGGCATGGATTCCCTGAAGTAGTCCTCGCCCGGATAACCGAATGGGGGACTATTTGACCTCCGGAAAATTTTATCCGAGAGGAACCCATGTCCTCATTTCTTGTCGGTTGTATTTTTACGGTGAAAGATCGTCACTCTTTCGACCAAGGTACTTTTTTCGTCTGGCTTATCACCTTCGACCAGTCCGACATGGGTAACCCTACTGGCAGAAATTCTACTGCCGGCATAGTTCTCGGGATTATTTAAGCACGCAAGCCACTCCACTACGATAAGGTAAATATACTAAGGAGGGGACAGTGTGAGTGATAACGTAAAATAATACTTCAGTTTTCGCGGAGAAAAGTGCAATAAGCACGCTGATGATAATGAAGAGCCAGAAAGAAAAAAAAATAAAACGTGTGGGGTTTGTTTATAAAATACAGTGGTATGGTGAGAACGTGAATGGTATAATTAAAAGTGTGTTTGAGCTGAGGAAAAACAGTTTGTAGGCTGTAAATAAATAAATAAATCTGATCCTATGATTCTTTATATAAGGCATTATGTTAGAAAAGTGTGTTTAATATACCTGACAAATGAATATTTTACTGAAATACGCCATATTAAACTGTCCCGATTCACCCAAAAGGCTGTCCGTATTCACCCTAACAAATTAGAATGAAGATATTGAAAATATAAATGTTAATAATTCCTCGTGTATTCGATTGATGAGACTGTAACTGGTACAAAATATTGATGAAATATCGTATTAAATCATGGAGTACAAAACATATATGTCTTAGCGATAATGTAACCGATATTACAGATTTTTCTATTTTTGTCCCGATTCACCCGAACGCCACGCTTTTTCTTGAATACTAGTGGTTAACGATTACAAAGGTGACTTTACAGAAGCCAAAAATATATTAAAGTGTGATCATGTAATTTATATTTCGGAGTGGACAGTTGTCAGACGAACGTTATTTATTTCATTGTGATTGACATTTAATAATGCATGAATGTATTTCATACCCTTCTCTGGCAGCTATCGATTCATCTCATAGACTTTGTTTGGAAGTGGCATTTATTGTCGTAAGATTTGTTGTGCAAAGTTTTTTGAGGTAAAATGAATGACTTTTGCTTTAATTAGGTGTTGGTAAATATTTCTTTATGTTAAACATGGCTTTCATCTTATGACATTTTGAAACCCTTTTTCTCATCTTGTTCATTTCTTTTCGATCCTGTATTTTATCTGTCAATTTATTTCAATATAAGATATTCTATAACAAGTGTCTCTTCTGGATGGGCATTTTTTAAATTTCCTTGAAACTGATCACAATGCACAGTCATCCAGAATGTAAAAAATCGGCAAAAATCGAAATTTTGTACTTTACATTAGAGGGGAAAAACCTGAACAGTCATCTAAACAAATAAATGGGGTACCAATATGTTAAATAAATTATCCTCTATACTAATTAATAGTCCAGATGACAATGCGGCAAACGCAGAAGAAACTGATATAAATAAAGAATGGGAGGCTATAAGAGATACTATTAAATTGTCAGCATCAGAAAGCATTGGTTATTTAAAAAAGAGGCAAAACAAGAAATAGTTTGATGAGGAATGTGTCGACATTGTAAAGAAAAGAAAGCTAGCAAAAATGAATGATTACACCAGCCAAATGAGGTAATTTAGAGCAACTGGGTAGTATTAGACGGGAAACCACCAAGTTACTAAAGAGTAAAAAGAGGGAATATTTGAGATAGAAGATTAATGATCTTGAAATGAATGCAACAAATAGGAACATTAGAGAATTATACCAGGGAATTAGTATAGAGAAGAAAGGGTTTCAGGCTAGAACGAACATAATTCGGAATGAAAATGGGAATATGATTGCAGATTCCAGGAGTATATTAAATAGATGGAAACGTTACTTTAATCAGCTATTAAAATAATGTACATACAGAACAGGACGTTGAGGAGGATAATTTACAGACAGCAGAAATGCTAGTCGCAGAACCAAGTGCATTAGAGGTTGAAATGGCGATTGAAAAATTGAAGATGTATAAAGCATCAGGTTCAGATGAGATCCCAGCAGAACTGATAAAAACAGGGGAAGAAAAATTGATGGAGAAGATACGCTGGTTGCTTAGTGTGATTTGGGAAAAGCAAGCTCTTCCAGATAAATGAAAGAAATCAATTATCGTACCAATTTATAAGAAATGAGATAAAAACTGATTGCAACATCTATAGGGCCATCTCATTACTTTCAACTTATTCAAATCGGGAAAGATTGGCATGCTACGAATTATTGGTAAATCCAGAAAATTGGATAAACCTCGGTAAATTTCTGGACAAAACGCGAAAAATAAGGACAACACTCATTCATGAATAAATATATGTTATCAAAATGCAATACCATTAATTTAACAATTATATATAAATTAATTAGTGTATAATGCTGTTGTGTTATTATTTAATTGTAATATTAATGTGTTTTCTTTATGTAATTGTAATGTTAATGTTTTTTTAGTGTATAATGCTATTGTGTTATTACTTAATTGTAATATTATTGTGTTTTCTTTATGTAATTGTAATGTTAATGTTTTTAGTGTATAATTCTATTGTGTTATTATTTAATTGTAATATTATTATTGTGTTTTCTTTATGTAATTGTAATGTTATTGCTGTTTTTGTTGTTTATTTTTCTTTACACTAGTACCAATTATTACTTTATTGTAACGGACTGTCAACAGCACGTACGGCTTAGGGCCCGTGCGACCCATATTTGTAAATAATATTGTAAATATCTTACTTTTTGTCTAATAAAGTCCTACTACTACTACTTTCAACTTCCTACAAAATTCTAACAAATATATTAGTAAGCAGACTTCCTCCTTGTATTGATGACATTCTAATGGATCATCAATGTGAATTTAGAAGAAACAGGTCTACAACAGATCAGATTTTTAGTATAAGACAGATTTTGGAAAAGAAATGGGAATATAATGGTACTGTATATCAACTATATGTAGACTTCAAAAAAGCATATGATTCAATTAAGAGGGAGAAGTTATATAGTATCCTGCTGGATTTCGGAATTCCTAAAAAGTTAGTTAGACTTATACGAATGTGTCTAAATGGCACAAAGAGTAGGGTGCGAGTAGGCAAATAATTTTCGGACACTTTTGAAATCTAGAATGGGTTGAAGCAAGGAGATGCACTATCTCTTCTACTATTTAATTTTGTACTAGAGCATGCCATTAAATCTGTAGAGAATGAGGAAGGCTTACAACTCAATGTAATTAATAAGCTGTTAGTTTATGCTGATGATGTAGTACTATTGGTCGATAGCGAGGAGATACTAAAGGACAGAACGCACACACTATTGAGTAACACTAAGAAATTAGGACTGGAAGTAAATATCAATAAAACTAAATATATGGTCACACGTAGAAATACATTATGTAATGGAAATGGACAACTACTGCCAAATGAGGGAAAACTTGCGGAAGTGGCTGAATTCAAATACCTAGGAACAATAATCACAAATAGGAATGAGACGCACAAAGAAATTAAATATAGGCTCAATTCTGGAAATTCATGCTATTATGCATTGCAGAGACTCTTGATGTCACAACTCCTTCAAAAAACGTTAAACTGAAAATATATAAAACTATTATTTTATGGGTGCGAAACACGGACTCCTACTTTAAGGGAGGAAAAGAGATTACAATTAATTGAGAATAAATTACTTAGGAAAATTTTTGGACCAAAGAGAGATGAACAGACAGGTGAATGGAGAAGACTTGTTAACAATGAACTACATGGTCTTTATAGGAAGCCAGATATAATAAGAACAGTTAAGTCTCGTAGACTGCGATGGGCAGGACATGTTGCACGTATGGGGAATGAAAGACTTGCATGGAAGGTTATTGTAAGAAAACCAGAAGGAAAACGCCCACTTGGTAGACCAAGAATGAGGTGGGAGAACAACATTAACTATGATTTGAGGGAAGTAGATTATACAGGGAATGATTGGAAAGCATTAGGTCAGGATAGGGATGTATGGAGAGCTTATGTCCATGAACCTACGGGTTTGATAGTGCCAGTGAGTAAGTAAGTAAGTAAGTAATTAATGGACCTAATTTTTGGGACCACGAAGTTATGCACCAAAAAACGGGATTTTTATGCCACATTTTGGACATACTATTAACACTTTGTGATAATTATTTTAATGCCTCTCGCTATAATTGTGTTAATAGACTTATACCTTCTTGCTAATGCACAGATAGAGAGCCCACGTCTGAATTATAATAAAATTAATAACTTTTATTTCGGACTTGAAAAAACGAAATTTATCTTGAATTATATCGCTTTCGCCGCCATTTCCCACGACCATTTCTAAAGCTAGGTATAATTTAAAGTGTTGCTAAACTGGCATGGGTGAGAACGTTTGCTACAGTTTGTTACTTTAGATTTATGCAGCACATTAATGAACTCGTGTTGTGCAGATGACGCGTGACCGTGAGGGTGTGTGTGCTTGTATTCAGGACGGGAATTCTGTCGCTATAATAATTGACTACTGATTGCAGTAATTCAATGCCCATGAAATAAGGAAGTTGTTTAAGCTTCCTAATATCTCAATTTTCACACATATTATCCAGTTTGTTTGATTTGCGGTGGTATCTTATGGAATTCTACAAATCAAGAAGGGAACGTTACGAAGTTCTCCGTGAAAAGTTGAATTTCGGAATAATCAAATCAAACCTTGGTTTCAATTTGCATTACATTCTATAAACATTGACAGTATCTCTGAATATTATGTGAAAAAATTCGCGTAGAGGTGACGCTATTCTTCAACAAAATACTTAACAAAAGTGAAAAGCATGGAGTGTTTTAGTTCCTAGTTCATATACCCCTACAGCTCTAAAAGTCAAAGAGGACGCCCTTACTTACTTACTTACTCACTGGCACTATTGAACCCGTAGGTTCATGGCCGCGCGGACATAAATTCTCCATAAATCCCTATCCTTAGCTAATGCTTTCCAATCATTCCCTGTATAATCTACTTCCCTCAAAGAGGACGCCCTAGTGTCAGATTTGAAGATAATAATGATAAAAGTAAATAATGAAAGACTGTAGAATTTCGACGTGAAAACCCGTTCAAAGAACTCCCTTGCAACTCAGGTACATTTAAAGGAGAGGAAAATGCATCGGAAGTAGTAAATGAAGCCGTCTTAAACACCTACAACAAGAGCAGAAAAAAAAATAACCCTCCGAGTTTCGAAATCATCAAAATCACAACTCCAAGGAAATTCTTACAATGAAAGTGAAGTTTTTCGATAATTATTGAAGGTAATTTAAGCCAAAGTCAATATAAGATTATAAGAGCACAAGCAAAAGAAAGGCTGCTAATATCAATCAGTCATTTAATCGCGTCCTTAAGTAAAGAACGTTGTTATCCTAGTAACGAATTTTAGTGAATCTTTTACATATGTGCAGTTACATAATCTGTTAGATCATACAACCTGGCGTATAGTTGCATTAAAATATCCAGTTCAGATACTATTATTATTATTATTATTATTATTATTATTATTATTTCGTTCATTTGTCCCTGTAATGGTGCGTCAGGCGTGGTCGGCCTGCAACCTTCTCATTCACACGTCTCTACACATAGAGATTCATCTCATCTCGCAACCCGACCCTGAGTTGGACACGACTTGAGGATATTTATATATTTATTTATTTATTTATTTATTTATTTATTTATTTATTTATTTATTATTATCATTATTTTTCTAAATGCATAAGTATATTTGTGACTAGATTAATCTATTTTTCAGAGTATCTCCGCAAATAAATTGTGTTTGTTAAATCAGTCATAACGAATATATTGCATACAACTAATTAAAGGCCCTCGTTTCAAGTATGCAGACCCAGATATTTTTTGTACTGTTAAAATTGTTAATCTTATACATGTGGAATGATTTGGAGCCCAAAAAGTGACTTCCAAATTTTTGCCGATTTTTTCGCATTCTGCATTACTGTGCAATGGTCATTTCAAAGCTGAGGTTAAACTGTGAAAATATGTCTATAGTAACTGAGTCTATTTATGTATTTTTTAGAACTACTTTCGCTTCCTTGCAAGTCTCATACATCTTGTATATTATATTGAACTTAAGTTGTGTTTTTTACTCATTTTGTTTTACATTTTGAGTGATTGTATTCGTACGGGGATGGCCATTTGTTTTAAAGCAAAGAATCAATATATTTCCTAACTCCAATTTCTTTTGTAGTATAACTCAAAATTTCTATTATGTAATGAGATTTTCAAATATACAGTGTACCGACATAAATTTCGTAGAATCCGTAAAGGACAAAGATTATATGTAGTTTAGCGTTCGCTTGGTCTTTTGACTTTCATTCCTGAGTTTATATCGAAAAATTAATCTTATATGCAATTTGTTTCAAATAAATTCATTTTTCTGTTTCAAACTGTAATTCATGGTTAACGTTTTTTTTTTTTCAATAGACTTGTGGACGTATTTAGAAATTAAAGCTTGGCTCTATTTCAACAATTGAAAAATGGGTGCATTATTTATCCTGGGTAATTTTTTTACCTCCACTTCCAACATATTTATCACCTCCCTTTATTTATAATTTTTCTTACATTTTTGAACCAGGAATTTGTTTTCTCTTCCTGCCAGATCATTATTATAGTCTATAGATGTGTTTTCCAACAGAATAATGGTGTTATCACTATACAGTAATCCCTACGTAAGATGTGGAACGACTTGGCACATACGTAGTTTGAAAGCCGCATACTATCACCTTCCATGATAACCAAGTAGGTCAAAATAACGTATGGGTTTACATCATTTATTTCTGAAGAAAATGGTGACAATGAATTTTAATTTTTTGTACATATTTTATTCTGAACAGAATTGAACTCTCGCTGCTCAATAAAATATACTGTTTTGAGAACGTCACAACGGAACAACATTAATATATAGACCTACTAGTACTAAATAATGCCCCGCGCCGTAGCCGTAGCCTTGGCGCAGAGCTACGGGTCTTGCGCTGGTTCGAGTCCCCACGGGGAAGACATTTTTTTCATGGAATTTCGGCCAGTGTGGGACAGGTGTCCACCCATCATCGCGAGGCATTTGGGTAGCTGCAATAACTAGAGACTCCAGGTTGAGAAGACCAGCTATAACGGCTGGGGATCCGACATGCTGACCGCATGTCATCCCTACACTGGCTAGATGGCCGTATACCTATGTGATTAGCACATATGGATGTGAGGCGAGCAGCCGGCTGGTAGGCCAATGGGCCTTCTAGGCCTGTCGCGCTTGGTTTTTTGGAAAGAGTTTAAATAATAACTTTGAACCTATAATAACGCAGATTGAAGAAAAGTGATCACAAAAATTTATTGTATTTACCATTTTCCTGTAGAACAAAGATAATATTATAAATAATTCTTCTTGTACTAATTTAAAAAGAAAAAACTTCGCTGTGAAATAAATCATTCTGAAGAAATAAACATTGCACATAAGCCTTAACTAAAATATTTGAAATTTCAGGATTAATTGTTAACACAAAAATATAGAGTTAAAGAGGTGGATGTTCACAATATTGTATCATAAGCAGGCGGGAGTTATACTGTAAGGGCTGGAAGTTGTGCTGTTAGTGCTCCAATCATGTAATGGACAATACTCCCATGTAGAACTTAGTATCTTAGGTTCTGGGCTACAGCCATTAGAGATCTGATAAAGTTAAACATTGTATGTATAAATACGTAAAAGTCAGAAAAATAACAAATATGGACACCCGCCCACTGTGAACCACGGTACAAATTTGCAATTATTCATATTTATATTATTTATAATACTAATGCTCTATTGGATATAATGGATTTTTCTCTAAGTTACTGAATTTCTAAGGTAAAAATGCATCACAATAATAATAATAATATAAGTTAATAATAATAATAATAATAATAATAATAATAATAATAATAATAATAATAATAATAATAATAATAATAATACTTACTTACTTACTCACTGGCACTATCGAACCCGTAGGTTCATGGCCGCGCGGACATAAGCTCTCCATACATCCCTATCCTGAGCTAATGCTTTCCAATCATTCCCTGTATAATCTACTTCCCTCAAATCATAGTTAATGTTATTCTCCCACCTCATTCTTGGTCTACCAACTGGGCGTTTTCCCTCTGGCTTTCCTACAAGAAGCTTCCATGCACGTCTTTCATTCCCCATACGCGCAACATGTCCTGCCCATCGCAGTCTACGAGACTTAACTGTTCTTATTATATCTGGCTTCCTATAAAGACCATGTAGTTCATTGTTATGTAAGTCTTCTCCATTCACCTGTCTGTTCATCTCTCTTTGGTCCAAAAATTTTCCTAAGAACTTTATTCTCAAATACTCGTAATCTCCTTTCCTCCCTTAAAGTAAGAGTCCATGTTTCGCATCCATATAATATAACTGGTAGAATAATAGTTTTATATATTTTCAGTTTAACGTTTTTTGAAAGGAGTTGGGACATCAAAAGTCTCTGCAATGCATAATAGCATGCATTTCCAGAATTGAGCCTATGTTTAATTTCTTTGTGCATCTCATTCCTATTTGTGATTATTGTTCCTAGGTATTTGAATTCAGCCACTTCCTCAAAATTTCCCTCATTTGTCATTAGCTGTCCATTTCCATTATATAATGAATTTCTACGTGTGACCATATATTTAGTTTTACTGATATTTACTTCCAGTCCTAATTTCTTAGTGTTACTCAATAGTGTGTGCGTGTTGGCCTTTAGTATCTCCTCGCTATCGGCCAATAGTACTACATCATCAGCATAAACTAACAGCTTATTAATACCATTCAGTTGTAAGCCTTCCTCATTCTCTAAAGATTTAATGGCATGCTCTAGTACAAAATTAAATAGTAGAGGAGATAGTGCATCTCCTTGCTTCAACCCATTCTGGATTTCAAAAGTGTCCGAAAACTGTTTGCCTACACGCACCCTACTCTTTGAGCCATTTAGACACATTCGTATAAGTCTAACTAACTTTTTAGGAATTCCGAACTCCAGCAGGATACTATATAACTTCTCCCTCTTAATTGAATCATATGCTTTTTTGAAGTCTACATATAGTTGATGTACAGTACCATTATATTCCCATTTCTTTTCTAAAATCTGTCTTATACTAAAAATCTGATCTGTTGTAGACCTGTTTCTTCTAAATGCACATTGATGATCTCCTAGAATGTCATCAATGTAGGGAGTAAGTCTGCTTACTAATATATTTGTTAGAATTTTGTATGAAGTTGAAAGTAATGAGATGCCCCTGTAGTTGTTGCAATCAGTTTTATCTCCTTTCTTATAAATTGGTACGATAATTGATTCCTTCCATTCATCTGGAAGAGCTTCTTTTTCCCAAATCATACTAAGCAACCAGCGTATCTTGTCTATCAATTTTTCTCCCCCTGATTTTATCAGTTCTGCTGGGATCTCATCTGAACCTGATGCTTTATACATCTTCAATTTTTCAATTGCCATTTCAACCTCTAATGCACTTGGCTCTGCGACTAGCATTTCTGCTGTCTGTAACTTATCCTCCTCAATGTCCTGTTCTGTATGTACATTTAATAGCTGATTAAAGTAACTTTTCCATCTATTTAATATACTCCTGGAATCTGCAATCATATCCCCATTTTCATTCCGAATTATGTTTGTTCTAGCCTGAAACCCTTTCTTCTCTATACTAATTCCCTGATATAATTCTCTAATGTTCCTATTTTTTGCATTCATTTCAAGATCATTAATCTTCTCTCTCAAATATTCCCTCTTTTTACTCTTTAGTAACTTAGTGGTTTCCCGTCTAATACTACCCAATTGCTCTAAATTTACCTCATTTGGCTCGTGTAACCATTTAATTTTTGCTAGCTTTCTTTTCTTTACAATGTCGGCACATTCCTCATCAAACCATTTCTTGTTTTGCCTCTTTTTTAAACAACCAATGCTTTCTGATGCTGACAATTTAATAGTATCTCTTATAGCCTCCCATTCTTTATTTATATCAGGTTCTTCTTCGTTTGCCACATTGTCATCTGAAGATTCCAGTACTTCAAATCTATTAGCAATTTTGATTTGGTATTCTTGCCGCATTTCATCATTTCTCAAGTTTTTTAATTCATATTTTACAGAATCATCTTTAGCATTCGTTCCTCTCATAAGCGATAGCCGTTGTCTGATTTTCACTCTGACCAGATGATGATCCGAATTGCAGTCTGTCCCTCTAACTGATCTAACATCAATGATGCTACTGTGCCAGCGTTTATCCACTAATACATGATCTATCTGGTTCCGAGTTTCTCCATCTGGGGACGTCCAGGTGTATTTATGAATATCCTTATGCTGAAATGTTGTGCTCTTAACAATGAGATTCTTTGATGTGGCAAATGTGACTAATCTAACCCCGTTGTCGTTACTATCTTCATGAAGACTGAATTTGCCTATTGTTGGTTTGAATATATCTTCCCGCCCCACTTTTGCATTAAAATCTCCTAAGACAATTTTCATATGATATCGTGAAAGGCTATCAAATAAGCATTCTAATTCTTCATAGAACTCATCCTTGATCTTGTCATCTTTATCTTCTGTGGGGGCATGTACATTTACAATTATAAAATCATGTCGTTTACCCTTTAGAATTATGTATGATATCCTATCATTAACAAACTTAATATCTCGGATAGCGGATAGGATCCTCCTTCTGACTAAAAAACCCGTTCCAAATGCAGGTCTTTCTGCACCCCCATAGAATAATGCAAAGGTTCCTGATTCCTGACTACCTTCTCCTGGCCACCTAATTTCCTGTAAAGCGACTATATCCAAGGGCGATTTATCTAGTTCCCGCGTTAATATCTCTAGTGCCCCCGCTATTGTATAAAGTCCTAACATTCCATGTTCTTAGGAACATGTCCCTATGTTTGAACCTTTGGTATGGGTTTCCTGAAGTAGTCCCCGCCCGGAGAACCGAATGGGGGACTATTTGACCTCCGGAAAATTTTACCCCAGATGAACCCATGTCCGCATTTCTTGACGGTTGTATTTTTACGGTGAAAGATCGTCACTCTTTCGACGAAGGTACTTTTTTCGTCTGGCTTATCACCTTCGACCAGTCCGGCATGGGTAACCCTATCGGCAGCAATGCCACCGCCGGCATAGCTCTCAGGATCGTTTAAGCACGGAAGCCACTCCACCACGACAAGGTAAAGATACCATGGAGGGAATAATAATAATAATAATAATAATAATAATAATAATAATAATAATAATGATAATAATTATAATGAAGGCACTATCTCCTCTATTTTCAGTTTTGTACTAGAGCACGCCTTCAAATCTCCAGATGATGAAGAAGGCCTTCAAATCATTGGTATTAATAGGCCATTAGTTTATGATGATGGTGTAGTATTATTTGGCGATAGCGAGGATATACTAAGGGCCAAGACGTACATTACATTGAGTAACACTAAGAAATTAAGACATCAATAAAACTAAATATATGTTCACACATAGAAATTCATTATACGCGTATAATGAGGGAAATTTGAAGAAGTGGCTGAATTACCTAGGAACAATAATTAGGCTACAAACAGGAATGCAGTGCAAAAAGAAATTATACATAAGCTCAGTTTTGGAAATGCCTGCTATTATACATTACAAGGACTCTTGTCGTTCCAACTTCTCTAAGAAAACACTAAACGGAAATATATAAAACTGTTATTCTCCCAGTTGTATTATATGGATGTGAAACATTGACTCTTACTTTAAGGGATGAGAAAAGATCACGAGTAATTGAAAATTTGAGGATAAAGTTCTTAGAAAAATTTCTGGACCAAAGAGAGACAAGCGGACAGGCGAATGGAGAAGACTTCATAACAATGAGCTATGTGATTTTTATGGGAAATTAGATATAGTAAAAACAATTACGTTTCGTAGACTATGATGGGCAGGACATGTGTCACGAATGGGGAATCAAAGAGAGGCATGAACACTCTTTTTAGGAAAACCAGAGAGAAAGCGTCCGGGTAGGTAGGCCAAGATTGAGGTGGGAGAATAACATTAACCGTGATTTGAGGAAAGTAGATTATACAGGAGAGGACTGGAAACTTTAGTTCAGGAAAGGGATGTATGGAGAGACTATGTTCGCGAGACCATGAACCTATGGGTTGGAAAATGTCAATGAGTTAGTTTAATAATAATAATAATAATAATAATAATAATAATAATAATAATAATAATAATAATAATAATAAACATTAAATCAAAGCTATTTCATGTTTACCTCAGCAAATCTTGCCAACATACTCATTCTAATAAATTAATATTTGCTTAATGGAACTGAAAAAGGCAGACAGGAAGCTCTGACATTATTGTTAATGCGTATATTCATTCATTGCACGTGAGTTTTTGTAATACTTTTTACTCAATTGTATAAATTATTCAACTTTTATGACTAATTAATAGAAATTGGAATTAAATTTATTTATTTATTTAGATTGTACTTGCGAATAATTAATATTTTTGTTGGAGTGTTGATTAATTTGATATTTATTAAAGTTTTTATATATTCTCCCTTCGGCTATTTTCTCACATCAATATTCTATTTATACATAAAAATACTGTTCCGATATATGATGAAACTTCGGATTTGATAGTGTCATTGAGTTAGTTTAATTATATATATCCACCGCTGTGGTCTCGAGACCTTGTCACG
Source organism: Diploptera punctata (assembly GCA_030220185.1). Taxonomy (NCBI): domain Eukaryota; kingdom Metazoa; phylum Arthropoda; class Insecta; order Blattodea; family Blaberidae; genus Diploptera; species Diploptera punctata. Next base: position 59,269 of record JASPKZ010007316.1, on the reverse strand, counting down.
CAGTGGGTCCGGGTTCGATTCCCGGTCTGCATAGGCTTCCTGGGTGAAGTTTTTTTTGGGTTTTCTTCCCGACTGTAAATCAAATATCAGGTAGCTCTGAGGCCCAAGAGATCCCCGGCCATCATCATCATTATTATCATTCCTGATATACAAAGTAATGGGAAGCTACCATACCTATAATTCTCTAGTAAAACTGCAAAGCACAACATGCAATTGCTATGATTGCAGTGAAGGACCTATCCTAGGGCACAAAACTATAGAATATATATATATATATATATATATATATATACGACATGAACAGAAAAAATAATGCCTGAACTGGGATTTGAACCCGGAACCTCTAACTCTATACGTTAGCTCTACACCAATTTCGCTATCCTGGCGAATTGTATATAAGGAAGGGAAAATAAATGTATTGTTTGCACTGGGATGCCTGGATAGCAAAATTGGTATCGCGCTCACGTATAAAGTTAGAGACTCCGGGTTCAGATCCAGGTTCAGATATTTTCATATTTTTCATATTTTCATATCAGGCATTTTCATATCATATTTGACTTTCATTATTAATGTCAACATTTAATTGTAACATTATATATATATATATATATATATATATATATGTGTGTGTGTGTGTGTGTGTGCTACATATGTAAAGCCATTAAAATACATTCGTACAACACGTATGCACACATACACCTACATATATACATGGTTAAATATTCAGACTACATACATACATTATGTTGTGAACATAATCATACATATATAGTCTACATATACTTACATACATAGTACATATATATAAATATATGCGTTGATTAATACATTTATTGATTTTACACTGGATAGTCGGCCGCGGTGGACTAGTGGTTATGCTCCTTGCCTCTGGTCCCGAGGGTCGCGGGTTTAAACCTGGCCGGGGTCGATGGATTTTTAGGACGGAAAAATCCAAGGAGCAAGTCTTCCGGGAGGGACTTTAAGCCGTGGGTCCCGAGTCTGAATATTTTCAGGCTCGTAAAAAATTCTTAAGCCTGAATGAAAAGGCCTCTAAGCAAAATTTACCGAATTTTCCCGTCCTAGTACTACCTTGGTTTCGTAGATGTCAGTATGAGGCGGAACGCTGACCACGGACCACTCAAAATGACATCTATACGAAAACAAGTGTAACTAAATTAGTATGGTTCAAATTCTTCCCTGTAGGGGGAGAGCGCCTAAATCTCTGTAAAGGGAAAACATAGGATTACTTACTTACTCACTGACACTATCGAACCCGTAGGTTCATGGCCGCGTGGACATAAGCTCTTCATACATCCCTATCCTGAGCTAATGTTTTCCAATCATTCCCTGTATAATCTACTTCCCTCTAATCATAGTTAATGTTATTCTCCCACCTCATTCTTGGTCTACCAACTGGGCGTTTTCCCTCTGGCTTTCCTACAAGAAGCTTCCATGCAAGTCTTTCATTCCCCATACGTGCAACATGTCCTGCCCATCGCAGTCTACGAGACTTAACTGTTCTTATTATATCTGGCTTCCTATAAACACCATGTAGTTCATTGTTATGTAGTCTTCTCCATTCACCTGTCTGTTCATATCTCTTTGGTTTGAGCGTTTGGCATGGGTTCCCTGAAGTAGTCCCCGCCCGGAGAACCGAATGGGGGACTATTTGACCTCCGGAAAATTTTACCCCAGTTGAATCCATGTCCCCATTTCTTAACGGTTGTATTTTTACGGTGAAAGATTGTCACTCTTTCGACCAAGGTACATTTTTCGTCTGGCTTATCACCTTCGACCAGTCCGGGATGGGTAACCCTATCGGCAGCAATGCTACTGCCGGCATAGCTCTCAGGATCATTTAAGCACGCAAGCCACTCCACCACGACAAGGTAAAGATACCATGGAGGGAAAAACATAGGCTTACAATACAAAAAATACACTGCATACAAATAAAGCGTTCAGATATATCGTTATGTCTCTATATTCAAGTTTTATAATTCGTATTAATTTAACGATGTTCTTTAATAACCTTGATTGTTAGTGTCGCAATTCAAACGTGGTCGTGAAATGTTGGTTAAACTTTGTTCAGATACCTTTTATATCGGACTTGAGATTCTTTCACAATCCGTAAATCTGCGACTCAGAATCCGCAGCTTCCGGAAGCTAAACTTAAGATTTTTACTCCCTTAAAAATCCATCGACCCCTGACCGGTTCGAACCTACGAAATTCGCACTTATCTCAGTAGAGGCGAGCATCGTATCACTAATCCACTGGTCCGACTGTAAAATAAGAATTTAATAATTGTAATAATAATAATAAAATATATTTAAACTGGCAGGGTTAAGGCCATAAAGCCTTCTCTTCCACGCAATCAGTGAAAAATTAATGTAAACGAATGTGAACCGATCTTCATGAAAATTTGTACATACAGGATTTCTGGTTAGGGGTAATTGATATCTATCTATCATTCTTATTTTGAATAGGTAATATTTAATCTTAAAAATTAACCGCTATCTAGTATGCTTAAAAACAATTTTTTTTGGTGTAGGAGTTCGCCTGAAACGAAACTTTAAAAATCGCTCTAGTGGTAGGAATTGTCTATGTTTCACAAGGAAACTCAGTATATGGTATTAAAATAAACCGAGATTGATATTATAAAAAAGAAGCAAAATCCGCCAATTAGAATTGGGCATTTACCTGAAATTCGAAAATAAAAATTAACTCTAACAACCGCCATTTCTCTTTTTACTTATTCAAGTAAATATAAAAATACGTATTTCTTTTAATTAGGCTTAGCAGCGCATGTCAGATACCAGCTGGTATATATATATATATATATATATATATGATATGAAAAGAAAAATGAATGCTAGACTCGAGTTCGAATCCCGACTCAAGCATTCATTTTTCTTTTCATATCATATTTGCCTTCATTGCCAAATGTCAAAAATATATTTATAATATCTATATATATATATATATATATATATATATATATATATATATACATATATACACACAAGATCATATGATATAAAATTGTACGTAAATATTTCTAAAAATTGAAATACAATTATGATAATCAAGTCAATATTGTTAGAGAAGGAAAAAATCACAAACAATCAATTAATCCACTGAATGACCAATTACAAAATTAAGAGATTTAAATTTCTTTTAAAGAAGCTTATCTTTGGCAATCCCTGATTTCTTGTGGTAAGCCGTTTCTAGCACTAGGACTAGAAACGGTATAGGAATGAAGTGAAGTAGGAAGTTCAGGTGCGATCGTGTACTCAAATTGTGATTGGAGAATAAGGGATAGTAGCTCGGTGTAGAGTTATGTATAATTTTGAATAAGAAAATAAACATTTTTCTCCTATCATTGAAATGAAAATGAACACATTGTTCGAAGCAACTACCATATTGAAATTATATATATTTATAAGATATATAGATATTCCGCCGCTGTGGGTCTCGAGGTAGCGTTGCCTGCCTTTGTCCACGCAGCGGGCCCGGGTTCGATTCCCGGTCGGGAATAGGCTCCTGGGTGAGGTTTTGGTTTTTTTTTTTTTTTTTTCGGGGTTTTTTTCCTCTCCGGTAAGACAGCTGAAACATGAAGCTTAGGGCCCAACGGTCCCCGAAAATCATCCTGCCATCATCATCATCATCCACCGTGTGTGTAAAGCAATGGGAAGCTGCTGCCTACAGCCTATAATTCTCGAGTAAAAAGCTGCAAACCATAGCATGAAAATGCTTTGATTGCAGTGAAAGACTTGCCCTTGGGCAGAATTACAATGGATGGATATATATATATATATGACACTCATTTTATGAATATGTTGCAATTTATGTGCTAGTCATCATTAATATCTGTCAATAAGATTTCGCAATAATCAAATTGCATAATCACGAGAGTTTGTACTGTAATATAATTTGAGATCTGGTCGGAAGAAACTTTCCTAAACTAGTTGGGAAGTAAGGGCATAGTCTCTAAAAATAGCAAGTTCCACAATCTAAGTTATTTGAGTAATAAGAGCCACACAATGTAATCGCAAAAAATATCCGTTTGATCCGATTTGTGGGAAATTGAAAAACGTCACACTCATCATTGCGGTGAGACTAAGACACTGTCGATCAATACTACCGTGAAACGATACATCGAGGTGTTTTCAAACAACAAGATCGATTTCGTTCAAAAGTATGATGTGCGGAACGTCAAAACTACAACATTTTCGTCAAGAAGAGAACCCATTTCCCTGACTATTCATAGTCTTGGGTGTTTTGTTTCCCTTCCTCGTGATTATACACTCAATAGAATGACAAATTTCCATGTTTTACCCGAGATTATGAACTCAATATCTAGATTTACGCATCTGATGCGACTTTAGCTACATCTTAACGTGTTACTATTTTACCTTTCTTCCACGAATATGAATCATTTTACATTTTGAAAAACTAATATTACAGTTCTTATGAATGTAATGTAGAGTCCTTGTACATGATAATATCAGCACCTGGTGAGGATTGACCTTCATATAGAATTTGTTTAAATATTCTGACACAAACTCTTACACAACAATTTTTCTCTGCAACTTACTAAACAAAATAAGCTTGGTCAGAAGACCTACCGTCATGTTGGTCAGAAATCCATTATCATACCAAGTTTTTATAAAAAAGGTAACCCTTTCGAAGAATTGTAATCATTATCTAGGCATTAGTCTCTCTCAACAGTGGATATAAAGTTTTTACAAAAATTCTAGCTTCTAAATTACAAAAACACTATGAAAATATTCCTCTCTCAATACACACAATTTTAGACACACTCTTATATGCAGATGATCAGGCTCTTTTCGGCAACAATGAAGATGAATTACAATATTCCACTCATCATCTTAATATAATAGCCGAACGATTTAACATGGAAATATCAACAACAAAACCTAAAGTTATGGCCTTTCAAGGGAAATTCCCAGTAAGAAGTAAAATTTGTATTCAGAATTCAATATCAGAGCAAGTTAATTAGGATATAATCTAGCTTATATTGAGGAATGTGATATATCCTTTAAAATACAAAACTATAATAAAGCTTTAAGAATTATCAATCAAGTTTTTAAACCATTTAAAGTGCAGAGACACACAAGAATGAAAATCTATAAAATTCTCGCTAGACCCATAATCTGTTATGGCAGTGAAGCTTGGATCATCAGAACTCAGGATGATCGTCATATTACAGCCACGGACATGAAATTTCTGCGACGAACTGCAGGTTATAGCCTTCTAGACCACCAAAGAAATTCAACAATAGCCAGAGAGTTAAACATCGTACCTATATCTGAATACCTCTAAGAATATAGAAACAATTGGCTAGCCCATATTCAGCGCATGGATCGTCACAGAATACCAAAACAAATTCTTCACTACATTCCTCGAGGCAGAAGATCTGTGGGTCGACGTTTTCGGAGATGGCGGGAGACCGTAACGGGCCAATGGGTCTAATACTTGAAAGGACGATGATGATGATGATGACCACTATAGCTATTAAAACCGTAAACTGGAATACAGTTATATAGAATTCCTCCCCATAATGTTTTGATATACTTAAATAATTTATTGTAAAATTATCAGAGTAGATATACAGGGTGGACCGCTCGAATGGACCTAATTTCAATTGCTTGTTACTGGCAAACGGTTGAAGATAGAAACTTAAAACAACGTTCATAGTACAGAAAAACTCACCAAGTTTCGAATCCTGTCGGTAGATGGCACAAAGATACGTTTCTCGTTCTTAGATTTAATTGTTTGTGAAAATGGCGACTCCGCAGATGAAAGCGCAAGCTGTTTTGTGGTATGCGGAGTTTAAATCAATCATTAGAGTTCAAAGGGAGTTCCGGCGTGTGTTTAACCGTGATGCTCCAACTGCTAGAAGCATAAAGAAGTGGCGTGATACATTATTAGCTACAGGATCTGTGTTGAAGAAGCATGGTGGTGGTCGCAGAGCATCCGATGAAATGGTAGCAAATGTTCAAGCCGCATTTGAGCGAAGCCCCCGGAAGTCATTAAGAAGAGCTTCGCGGGAACTTCAAATACCAAAATCGACATTACAACGGATTGTCCACAAACGCCTCAAACTGCACGCATATAAAGTGCAGTTAGTGCAACGTCTGGAGCCGAATGACATGCCGAAACGAGTGGAATTCGCCAATACGATGCTGGACCGTCTCGGCGCTGATCCTGACTTCATGACCAAGATTTTCTTCTCGGACGAAGCCACTTTCCATTTGTCAGGCAAGGTAAACCGGCATAATGTGCGGATCTGGGGATCGGAGAATCCTCACGCTATTCAAGAGCATGTTCGTGATAGTCCGAAGATGAATGTTTGGTGCAGTTTGTCACATAATAAGGTCATTGGACCGTTTTTCTTTTCGCCGAGAAAAACTGTTCGTGGTACCACATATCTTGACATGCTGGAGCAGTTCTTCTTTCCACAAATTGAACAACTGCAGCCTAACATCGTTTTCCAGCAAGATGGTGCTCCTCCCCACTGGTCCAATGAAGTTCGTACGACTTTGGACAACATTTTCCCTGGCCGTTGGATTGGTAGGGGAGGACCAATCGCGTGGCCCCCGAGATCTCCCGATTTAACACCACTGGATTTCTTTCTCTGGGGCTATGTCAAAGATAAAGTTTACACCACCCCAGTCAAAGACCTTCGTGATCTTCGTGAGCGCATCATAGAGGCTATTGAGAACATTCCAGAAGACATACTCCAACGTACTTGGCAAGAAATTGTTCATCGCTTTGATATCGTCACAGTGACTGCTGGGGCTCATATAGAGATGTGGTGATCTGGATATCAAAACTTGGTGAGTTTTTCTGTAATATGAACGTTGTTTTAAGTTTCTATCTTCAACCGTTTGCCAGTAACAAGCAATTGAAATTAGGTCCATTCGAGCGGTCCACCCTGTAGTAATGGCGGTTGTATCCATTTTATTCAATGATACACTTTAACAACTTATTTTAGGTTATTAGCGTCCCAATTCAAAGCTGAACGAGAAAAAAAAAGCTGATAAATGTTCAGCATTTTTAGTTGTTTACAATTCCGTAAAACTACAACATTGAGCTAACTAATTAACTAACTGGCACTATCGAACCCGCAGGTACATGGCCGTGCGGACATAAGCTCTCCATACATCACTATCCTGAGTTAATGTTTTCCAATCATTCCCTGTATAATCCACTTCCCTCAAATCATAGTTAATATTATTCTCCCACCTCAGTCTATCAACTGGACGTTTTTCCTCTGTTTTCCTATAAGACAGATTCCATGCACTTCCCTTCATTCTCCATCATAGCCACATGTCCTGCCCATCGCAAGTCTAAACGATACTTAACTATTCTTATTGTAGCTGGCTTCCTATGAAGACCATGTTGTTAATTGTTTATGTAGTCTTCTCTGCATTCACCTGTCTGTTTCATCTCTCTTTTGGTCCATAAATGTCTTCTTAAGAACTTATATTCTCAAATACTCGTAATCTCCTCTCCTCCCTTAAAGTAAGAGTCCCTCGTTTTCGCATCCATATAATATAACTGGTAGAATAAAATAGGTTATAGTATTTTCACTTTGAACGTTTTTCTGAAAGGAATTGGGCCCGTCAAGTGAGTCTCTACAATGCATAATATCCCTGCATTACCGATGAATTGAGCCTATGTGACTAATCTCTTTGTGCACTGTTCATCTCGCCTATTTGTCGATCTATTGGTCCTAGGTACTGTTGACTGTCTCGAGCCACTTCCTCAAAATTTCCCTCATTTGTCATAGTTATCTGTCCAATTTCCATTATATAATGTATTTCTACGTGTGACCATATATTTAGTTTTATTGATATTTACTTCCAATCCTAATTTCTTAGTGTTACTCAACAGTGTGTGCGTGTTGTCCTTTAGTATCGTCTCGCTATCGGCCAATAGTACTACATCATCAGCATAAACTAACAGCTTATTAATACCATTGAGTTGTAGACAACATTGAGCTACAATATTCAATTCTTTTACTTTAAAAAATCATCGACACCAATTGATATTGAACCCGTGTATGCATGTATGAGCGTCTATCGGTACTATGAGTGTGTGTGTGTATATATTATTCTTTCTTATGGTAAAAAAATCTAGAGGAGTATGTATTCCACTATACTAGAGTATTACTATAATAGTAGTTTTGCATTGTCTCTTTCCATCACTCAAATAGACATTCAGTCTTTTTTACTCGAATAAATTAAGATATTGAAATCTACACTTATTTGGTTGCTATGAATCACTTAACTTGCAGAGTAACAGTGACCTTTTCAAACAGGTTGTAGTTATGTTACCTAGTTATTTAATGATATTTTCTCAGGTTACTAGCATCACAATTAAAGTGTAGGCGTGAAAGGAAGGAGACAAATTTGTACAGTTTTTTATCAAGATTGAGTTGCCATAAATCTATGACAGGAGGCCCACGATTTCACTTCTTTTCCGATGGAATCTTTAATCATGATTTTTATATCCTTTGAAATCACCGCGCCTAAGCCGATCGGTTAAGGTAGCGAAGCCTTGGGGCGCCGAGCTCGCGGGACTATGCGCTGGTTCGAGTACTCCATTGGGGGGAAGAAAATGTTCTCATGGTATTCTATCCAGTATGGGACCGGTTTGCCCACCCAGCATCGTGAGGCCAAAGTTTGGGTAGCTACAATAAAGTAATCCGGCTCCAGGTTGAGGAAACCATCTATGACTGCTTGGGGACTCGAAACTGCGAACCACAATGTCACCCCCCCTACACTGGCATGTTGATCAATCTACCTCTGTGAGTGACACATGTGGATGTGGAAGGGCCAGCAGCCGGCTGGTAAAAGGGCAACCGCATGAAAAGTGGAAAGACCCTCAATCGGAAAAATCCACAGAGCCTGGCCGAGTTTGAATCCTTACGTACATATCTCGAAACTAGAGGCGAGCATGATAACTACTAGTTTTAAACCCTTGATACATTGAGATGGATGAAAATCAGTAAGCACTTTTGTACTCTTAGATTGTCTCTCGGATTAGGATGCGCGTCTGGTATTAAACCAGCTCATGAACGGTTCAGAATTATGTTTTCAGCTTTACATATAATATAATAATAATAATAATAAATAATCTAATCATATTTTTTAACTTTTAAAAGATAATAAAATAAGTATTATATAAGTAAGACATAAATTCGTACTATTAGGTATATTTAATAGTTAAGAAACAAATCCTAAATAACATTAATAGGCAATACACAGCACTGACATCGTTTTGTTCACAATTTTCGGCAGTGAATCATATACATCGTGCTCGAAATTATTGTGGAGAGAAGGTAGTGATGATTGATGATTTTGCTTCTGAATGGAGGCATCAACCTAAAATGGATCGGAAAAGTATGTGAATATAAATATGGGTGACATCCTAAATATGACTACCCTCTGTAAACCACTTTAACGATTACATAGAGATATTGGCAAGGAAAATCTTTAAAAAATGTTTACACATTGGGCCATCCGCACGATAAACCACACAGCTAGACAAATCAATAGGTTCATTCTCTAAGTAAACATGATGATCGAACATCAGGGCTATTATTCTGATCGTCACAGCTCCTTACCACGACTCACACATGGAAGGATTATTATTACATTTATTTGCCATATGTTGTTGCATAGATTGTTGATTGTTCATTTTCCGTATGCTCCAATGACCTAACCTTTGAATTTGGGGGCTGCGCGCAAGACTCTTTTTATATTAGCAGATCGACCGTCTCGGTGTTTCGATTCCAGAGGATTTTGAGGCTAGGCTTCCAGATTCTACGCATATATCGGTTCGTTCAATCACGTTGACCCGTGAAGGTGATCTAAAATAGTGAATAGTGAAGACAGTGTTGCAAGATGTAGCTTGTTGTGAGTCGGAGAAGAAGTGAAACTCTAATTTAGTTAGACTTGCATTATATTAGAGGTTCAAATAGCGTGAATAATTATATTTCATTTATCCAGTGAATTACTCGGTGCGAAGAGATAAAGCCAGATGTTTTGACCTATCGACTGTGGTCAACTGTTGTGAAATTGAATGAAATAAATTCAATCTTTTTCCTACAACCTACAACCACTCGCCAAGCTAACGACAACACACGTTTCATTATTGAGTCTTGATAGTATTTGACTTAGTTGTAGTTTATTCTAAACACAACTGTATCCATGGACCATATCATTGGCTGAAGCGGACAATAAGTGATCATTATCACAATTATCATAATTTGTAATTGTGTGAAATTTTTAAACCGCAAAATAGGACTGCTTTTGTATTTCTATCTGTTGATCCATTTAATAACCAAACCCCTCCAATTATTATTTTCGGTTGAATTCTCGTAATCTTCTGTATTTATCATCTTCTTAATTTCCATCCTCTGTTTTATATAGTATTCTTGTCACAATTGCACTGTGCTTCTGGCACACAATGGCATTTGAACCAGAATTTTACAGAAGCAGCAAAGCTGTAGAGTACTCTGCACTTTAACCAGTGTTGAAATTTCTGTTAAATGTACCAGATCCGAATTTTCTATCTAAGAAATTCGCCAGAGACAATTTTAGTTCGCACACAACTATAAATTCAGTTGAAAATGTTTTGATATTTTTTCTTTACTTAAAAGCTCTCTCCCTGTGATATCATGGAACTAATAGCAACTCCGAAATTCAAGTCCTACGTAGTAACTCAAATTTGAGACATATTCTAAAACTCTTTTAATTTTCTACATACAGCGATTTGTCGAACGCGCGACTCTCGTATATACACAGAACCAATCAAAAACAAATATAACAATATAAGTTAAATTAGAAAAAAACATATCATGTATACATAATAAAAAAGAAAAAAACAATGTCCAGATAACATTAGATTCACAACAGTTATGCTGTGCCTTAAAAATGTAAGTAGGCCGGGACCGACACTGTTTTTCGAAAGAGAGGAAAGTGTCACCAAGTAAAAAAACTCAAAGCCAAATGTTAGAATAAAGATAATAAATTATGTTTTCTTCTTAAATTTGAAATAAGAATTAAAATTCCAAACAGGAGACACGTCAGGTTAGGAGATCTAAGGATATCGCGTCTGACTGTAAATGTCTTTAATTCACGGGTTCACATCCAGGTTGAATTATATTTTTATATACGAATTATTGTCTTCTACATGATCTTAGCTTCTTGTGAGTGTAATTAACATAAATGGGGAGAAAAAATCATCTTAGGGTTCAAATCCTTGTTCAGGTGTAATTACTTCTCTCTGATCGCGTTAAAATCGATGTGATTAATTTGTACGAAAGTTAAAATACACTTTTTTATCAGATACACGTATAACGCGTTATAGAAACAAACAGATATGCAAAATATACTTGTAGTTAGTATTAAGACCATGTCGTGATTGTCTTGGTAGAAAGAGACACTAAACAATCATCCCCTCTTCTCTCTTCCTCTGCCTTTGTAGGTAAGTTACTCTAAAGTAACCCATACCTGCCAGGTGATAAAGGACACGAGCTGTTGGGAGATGATTTTTACACTCTGCATCATGTATCTATTTTGTTTTGTTTTTGGCCAAACCGGAACATGGAGGGACTGTGGTAGACTCAATAACGAGACAATACGGACATTTTAGACCAGACACAACATTTACGTATACATTCATACTAAACAAGGGGAATATAAATATAGTTCAGAACACAAATTGTCGCAGGACTGTTGGAAAACATAGCTTTGAACCTTTGCTGCGGGGGATAGAGGATTTTTCTCCACTCATTCCTATCTAGTTTGCCCAAGGATTATACATCTTATTATAAAATGAGTACCGGGATGGCTTTGCTTGACATTTCATCTTGAATTTTTTAAAATCTTTATTCTGACGTTTTCTTGAGTATTATTTTCCATTATTCTTCTCCCTCCTAAATAGCGTAACCTATTTTTACACAACGACTCTAGCACCTTCTGCAGTTGGAAAGATCGTGAATCCTTGACGCCTTCTTGACTTCTTGTTAACCAGTACATTTACCTTTTACAAGCATATTAACTGATGAGATTGTTTGATCAATTTTGTTAATGTTCCTAATATTTGTCTTATAGTTGAGGAAAAGTGTCGGAAAACATCATTTAAGAAAGTTGTCCGACCGGGGAACGAGCCATGGGTCCCACATCTGAGTGAACGACGATACAACTAGAGCACATCGATTAACAATTCCATCTGTTAATATACTTACAAAATATAAAGACACTGGTTAATAAATCTAGAAGGGGTAGAAAGGTAGGCGATCCATAGCAAATAGCAGGTCCACTTTACCTTCAGGAAAGTTCCCGGTCTTATTTTGTATTAAGATGTATGACTCCAGAACAAGTTTAAATACGAATGAGTGAAGAAAGGTCTCTGATCCTCCCCTGTACGGGTTCAAAGCTGAGTGTCCAACCCGTACTGAGACATCTTGTTGCCTGAACTACATCGCTAAAATAGTATTAATTCTGGGAATGATCAAATTTCTAAAAAATATATATATTTTTATTAATTTGATTTTGTCGTTATAATAAGTGTAGCATGATATTTTAATTTATATAAATCCGAGTTCTGAATAAATGTATTGAATTTGCTCTACGTTTTATGATCGTTGACATAAATACCAAGTTAAAGTTTTATTTCCTCATATTCGTCTCTTGTAATAATTATGTTGTCCTATGAGATGGCCATATCGTAGTGAGTTACAAGCCGGAGGGTCGAGTCCCGTTGGGGTCTGGATTTTTAAACTGACCCAAACCCTCTGGCGGCACTATGGCCCTGGGGTCGACTCAGCCTCTAACATAAATGAGTACCAGACGCTTGTTCTGGGGGTAAAGACGGCCGTCACGCAGGGCTGACAACCCGGCTGACATAAAGTGTCGATTGTCTAGAAAAAGTGGGAGCCTTAACCTCCTACTACTCGAAGGGCCTCCTGAGGCCTGTTGTGGGATCACGTTTTATGAGATGGTCCAAGGGTCGCAGATTCAAACCTGTCCGGGATCGATGTATTTCTAGAATGGAAAATTCAAGGTACAAGACTCCGGGAAGGCTAACGTACAATCCTCCGGGAAGGATATTGAGCCGTGGATCCCAAGTCTGAGGATTTTCTGACTCGTAAAAGAACCTCAAGTCTGAATAGAAAGGCTTCCGTGCAAAATTTAAATGCCCTTCATCGATCAGAGTAATACTTTAGTTTCCTATTAGATGTCCGCTTGAGGCGATATACTATAAAATATGTCCCTCGCCGACATTTGTAAGGAAATAAGCGTAACTTAATTAGTCTGGTGCAGAAACATCCCACTGGGAAGCACTCATGTCCCGCAGCGGGATGAACGGTGATCAAACTTGATGTGGTCCATGTTTGTATTAAACGAACTATCCGTATCTAAAACTATTATATTTCAACTTAACAATTTTCGTGAAAGTGTTACAGACAAGTAAATTATTATTTTTTGAAAAATGAATAATATTTTTATCTCTTTATTCAGCAGATTCAAGCGAACTTAATTAATTAGATTGCATGCAATCAGATGAAAAGAACATTTAGTATAATTACATGGTAAAAGCGAGGAAGCTCATTAAATGAGAAAATATTTGAATATGACTTGCTTGAGAATTGCAAGTGACTCTGAAACCGTTACATGAAGAAGGGAATGTCTGTAACCTGGTGAAATGATATAATCTAACTTTTATAATACAAGCCTGCATAAGCTCAAGTTTGATATTGCTGTAAATGTTCTGTCTGTGCATATTAACCTTCACAACAGACTTCAAAGGTACGAAGCTTCTAAATTAGTTTCATATTAGTTTGTGCTAGCGTTTCCTTCAAATATGTAATATATTGAAAACGTGATGGAATTAAACTATAAATTACACTTTTGTATTTCTATTTGATAGTCAAATAATACAAAAAATAAATAGAATAATTTATTTACTGTTGGCTCATGTGTTTATGTAAAAAGTGTTCTAAACAGAGCATAATGTTTTAACTGACTCTATGGATAAAATGAAACTAAGAAATTATTCCAAATGTTTTTAGAAATGTAAGTCTCATGTGTTCTAAATAGAAAGTATTGACATCAATGTAATAAGAACAACATTTATAATAATCAACGTGTTAATGTATGGAGATCTCATAGATTCAAAAGTAATCTATGGAGAATAACATTATCTAGTGATATATATATATATATATATATATATATATATATATATATATGTCAGTGCTTAACAAATATGTTTATCGTGGTATATGTCTCAATGTTCTAAATATACATAATTTTACCGTGCTGTATGTCTCATATATATATATTAATAGTTATCAGTAGCTATCCATATGTCTACCGTGGAGTATGTTTCACAATTATCTTCTAAATATTTAAGTAGTTAATCGATATGTTTACCGTTGTGTACATTCATATTTATGTTCTAAATATATATATATAAGTAGTTAATCGATATGTTTATCGCTGTGTACATTCATATTACTTACTTACTTACTTACTTACTCACTGGCACTATCGAACCCGTAGGTTCATGGCCGCGCGGACATAAGCTCTCCATACATCCCTATCCTGAGCTAATGCTTTCCAATCATTTCCTGTATAATCTACTTCCCTCAAATCATAGTTAATGTTGTTCTCCCACCTCATTCTTGGTCTACCAACTGGGCGTTTTCCTTCTGGCTTTCCTACAAGAAGTTTCCGCGCACGTCTTTCATTCCCCATACGCGCAACATGTCCTGCCCAACGCAGTCTACGGGACTTAACTGTTCTTAGTACATTCATATTTATGTTCTAAAATATATATATATATATATATATAAGTAGTAAATCGATATGTTTATCGTTGTGTACATTCATATTTATGTTCTAAATATATATATATATATATATATAAGTAGTTAATCGATATGTTTATCGTTGTGTACATTCATATTTATGTTCTAAATATATATATATATATATAAGTAGTTAATCGATATATATATATATATATATATATATATATATATAAGTAGTTAATCGATATGTTTATCGTTGTGTACATTCATATTTATGTTAAAATATATATATATATATATATATATATATATATAAGTAGTTAATCGATATGTTTATCGTTGTGTGCATTCATATTTATGTTCTAAATATATATATATATATATATATATATAAGTAGTAAATCGATATGTTTATCGTTGTGTACATTCATATTTATGTTTTAATTTTATATATATATATATATATATATATATATATATATATATATATATATAAGTAGTTAATCGATATGTTTATCGTTGTGTACATTCATATTTATGTTCTAAATATATATATATATATATATATATATATATATATAAGTAGTAAATCGATATGTTTACCGTTGTGTAAATTCATATTTATGTTCTAAATATATAAGTAGTTAATCGATATGTTTATCGTTGTGTACATTCATATTTATGTTCTAAATATATACATATAAGTAGTAAATCGATATGTTAACCGTTGTGTACATTCATATTTATGTTCTATATATATACATATAAGTAGTTAATCGATATGTTTACCGTTGTGTATATTCATATTTATGTTCTAAATATATACATATAAGTAGTAAATCGATATGTTAACCGTTGTGTACATTCATATTTATGTTCTATATATATACATATAAGTAGTTAATCGATATGTTTATCGTTGTGTACATTCATATTTATGTTCTTAATATATACATATAAGTAGTTAATCGATATGTTTACCGTTGTGTACATTCATATTTATGTTCTAAATGTATACATATAAGTAGTAAATCGATATGTTAACCGTTGTGTACATTCATATTTATGTTCTAAATATATACATATAAGTAGTAAATCGATATGTTAACCGTTGTGTACATTCATATTTATGTTCTATATATATACATATAAGTAGTTAATCGATATGTTTATCGTTGTGTACATTCATATTTATGTTCTAAATATATACATATAAGTAGTTAATCGATATGTTTACCGTTGTGTACATTCATATTTATGTTCTATATATATATATATATATATACATATAAGTAGTTAATCGATATGTTTACCGTTGTGTACTTTCATATTTATGTTCTAAATATATACATATAAGTAGTTAATCGATATGTTTACCGTTGTGTACATTCATATTTATGTTCTATATATATAAGTAGTTAATCGATATGTTTACAGTTGTGTACATTCATATTTATGTTCTAATATATATATATATATATATATATATATATATATATATAAGTAGTTAATCGATATGTTTACCGTTGTGTACATTCATATTTATGTTCTAAATATATATATATATATATAAGTAGTTAATCGATATGTTTACCGTTGTGTACATTCATATTTATGTTCTAAAATATATATATATATATATATATATATATATATATGTAGTTAATCGATATGTTTACCGTTCTGTACATTCATATTTATGTTCTAAAATATATATATATATATATATATATATATATAAGTAGTTAATCGATATGTTTACCGCTGTGTACATTCATATTTATGTTCTATATATATAAGTAGATAATCGATAAGTTTACCGTTGTGTACATTCATATTTAGGTTCTAAATATGTATAAGTAGTTAATCGATATGTTTACCGTTGTGTACATTCATGTTTAGGTTCTAAATATATATAAGTAGTTAATCGATATGTTTACCGTTGTGTACATTCATATTAAGTTCTAAATATATATAAGTAGTTAATCGATATGTTTACCGTTGTGTACATTCATATTTAGGTTCTAAATATATATAAGTAGTTAATCGATATGTTTACCGTTGTGTACATTCATATTTAGGTTCTAAATATATATAAGTAGTTAATCGATATGTTTACCGTTGTGTACATTCATGTTTAGGTTCTAAATATATATAAGTAGTTAATCGATATGTTTACCGTTGTGTACATTCATGTTTAGGTTCTAAATATATATAAGTAGTTAATCGATATGTTTACCGTTGTGTACATTCATATTTAGGTTCTAAATATATATAAGTAGTTAATCGATATGTTTACCGTTGTGTACATTCATGTTTAGGTTCTAAATATATATAAGTAGTTGATCGATATGTTTACCGTTGTGTACATTCAAGTTTAGGTTCTAAATATATATAAGTAGTTAATCGATATGTTTACCGTGTTGTGTACATTCATGTTTAGGTTCTAAATATATATAAGTAGTTAATCGATATGTTTACCGTTGTGTACATTCATATTTAGGTTCTAAATATATATAAGTAGTTAATCGATATGTTTACCGTTGTGTACATTCATGTTTAGGTTCTAAATATATATAAGTAGTTAATCGATATGTTTACCGTTGTGTACATTCATATTTAGGTTCTAAATATATATAAGTAGTTAATCGATATGTTTACCGTTGTGTACATTCATATTTGGGTTCTAAATATATATAAGTAGTTGATCGATATGTTTACCGTTGTGTACATTCATATTTAGGTTCTAAATATATATAAGTAGTTAATCGATATGTTTACCGTTGTGTACATTCATATTTGGGTTCTAAATATATATAAGTAGTTGATCGATATGTTTACCGTTGTGTACATTCATGTTTAGGTTCTAAATATATATAAGTAGTTGATCGATATGTTTACCGTTGTGTACATTCATGTTTAGGTTCTAAATATATATAAGTAGTTAATCGATATGTTTACCGTGTTGTGTACATTCATGTTTAGGTTCTAAATATATATAAGTAGTTAATCGATATGTTTATTGTTGTGTACATTCATGTTTAGGTTCTAAATATATATAAGTAGTTAATCGATATGTTTACCGTTGTGTACATTCATGTTTAGGTTCTAAATATATATAAGTAGTTAATCGATATGTTTACCGTTGTGTACATTCATGTTTAGGTTCTAAATATATATAAGTAGTTAATCGATATGTTTACCGTTGTGTACATTCATATTTGGGTTCTAAATATATATAAGTAGTTGATCGATATGTTTACCGTTGTGTACATTCATGTTTAGGTTCTAAATATATATAAGTAGTTAATCGATATGTTTACCGTTGTGTACATTCATGTTTAGGTTCTAAATATATATAAGTAGTTAATCGATATGTTTACCGTTGTGTACATTCATGTTTAGGTTCTAAATATATATAAGTAGTTAATCGATATGTTTACCGTTGTGTACATTCATGTTTAGGTTCTAAATATATATAAGTAGTTAATCGATATGTTTACCGTTGTGTACATTCATGTTTAGGTTCTAAATATATATAAGTAGTTAAACGATATGTTTACCGTTGTGTACATTCATGTTTAGGTTCTAAATATATATAAGTAGTTAATCGATATGTTTACCGTTGTGTACATTCATGTTTAGGTTCTAAATATATATAAGTAGTTAATCGATATGTTTACCGTTGTGTACATTCATATTTAGGTTCTAAATATATATAAGTAGTTAATCGATATGTTTACCGTTGTGTACATTCATATTTAGGTTCTAAATATATATAAGTAGTTAATCGATATGTTTACCGTTGTGTACATTCATGTTTAGGTTCTAAATATATATAAGTAGTTAATCGATATGTTTACCGTTGTGTACATTCATATTTGGGTTCTAAATATATATAAGTAGTTGATCGATATGTTTACCGTTGTGTACATTCATGTTTAGGTTCTAATATATATAAGTAGTTAATCGATATGTTTACCGTTGTGTACATTCATATTTGGGTTCTAAATATATATAAGTAGTTGATCGATATGTTTACCGTTGTGTACATTCATGTTTAGGTTCTAAATATATATAAGTAGTTAATCGATATGTTTACCGTTGTGTACATTCATGTTTAGGTTCTAAATATATATAAGTAGTTAATCGATATGTTTACCGTGTTGTGTACATTCATGTTTAGGTTCTAAATATATATAAGTAGTTAATCGATATGTTTACCGTTGTGTACATTCATGTTTAGGTTCTAAATATACATAAGTAGTTAATCGATATGGTTTA
Organism: Diploptera punctata; assembly: GCA_030220185.1. Lineage (NCBI taxonomy): Eukaryota > Metazoa > Arthropoda > Insecta > Blattodea > Blaberidae > Diploptera > Diploptera punctata. The sequence continues at coordinate 40,130 of JASPKZ010007316.1, read as the reverse complement.
CCGTTGTGTACATTCATGTTTAGGTTCTAAATATATATAAGTAGTTAATCGATATGTTTACCGTTGTGTACATTCATGTTTAGGTTCTAAATATATATAAGTAGTTAATCGATATGTTTACCGTTGTGTACATTCATGTTTAGGTTCTAAATATATATAAGTAGTTAATCGATATGTTTACCGTGTTGTGTACATTCATGTTTAGGTTCTAAATATATATAAGTAGTTAATCGATATGTTTATTGTTGTGTACATTCATGTTTAGGTTCTAAATATATATAAGTAGTTAATCGATATGTTTACCGTTGTGTACATTCATGTTTAGGTTCTAAATATATATAAGTAGTTAATCGATATGTTTACCGTTGTGTACATTCATATTTGGGTTCTAAATATATATAAGTAGTTAATCGATATGTTTACCGTGTTGTGTACATTCATGTTTAGGTTCTAAATATATGTAAGTAGTTAATCGATATGTTTACCGTTGTGTACATTCATGTTTAGGTTCTAAATATATATAAGTAGTTAATCGATATGTTTACCGTTGTGTACATTCATGTTTAGGTTCTAAATATATATATAAGTAGTTAATCGATATGTTTACCGTTGTGTACATTCATGTTTAGGTTCTAAATATATATAAGTAGTTAATCGATATGTTTACCATTGTGTACATTCATGTTTAGGTTCTAAATATATATAAGTAGTTAATCGATATGTTTACCGTTATGTACATTCATGTTTAGGTTCTAAATATATATAAGTAGTTAATCGATATGTTTACCGTTGTGTACATTCATGTTTAGGTTCTAAATATATATAAGTAGTTAATCGATATGTTTACCGTGTTGTGTACATTCATGTTTAGGTTCTAAATATATATAAGTAGTTAATCGATATGTTTACCGTTGTGTACATTCATGTTTAGGTTCTAAATATATATAAGTAGTTAATCGATATGTTTACCGTTGTGTACATTCATGTTTAGGTTCTAAATATATATAAGTAGTTAATCGATATGTTTACCGTTGTGTACATTCATGTTTAGGTTCTAAATATATATAAGTAGTTAATCGATATGTTTACCGTGTTGTGTACATTCATGTTTAGGTTCTAAATATATATAAGTAGTTAATCGATATGTTTACCGTTGTGTACATTCATGTTTAGGTTCTAAATATATATAAGTAGTTAATCGATATGTTTACCGTGTTGTGTACATTCATGTTTAGGTTCTAAATATATATATAAGTAGTTAATCGATATGTTTACCGTTGTGTACATTCATGTTTAGGTTCTAAATATATATAAGTAGTTAATCGATATGTTTACCGTTGTGTACATTCATGTTTAGGTTATAAATATATATAAGTAGTTAATCGATATGTTTTACCGTTGTGTACATTCATGTTTAGGTTCTAAATATATATAAGTAGTTAATCGATATGTTTACCGTTGTGTACATTCATGTTTAGGTTCTAAATATATATAAGTAGTTAATCGATATGTTTACCGTTGTGTACATTCATGTTTAGGTTCTAAATATATATAAGTAGTTAATCGATATGTTTACCGTTGTGTACATTCATGTTTAGGTTCTAAATATATATAAGTAGTTAATCGATATGTTTACCGTTGTGTACATTCATGTTTAGGTTCTAAATATATATAAGTAGTTAATCGATATGTTTACCGTTGTGTACATTCATGTTTAGGTTCTAAATATATATAAGTAGTTAATCGATATGTTTACCGTTGTGTACATTCATGTTTAGGTTCTAAATATATATAAGTAGTTAATCGATATGTTTACCGTGTTGTGTACATTCATGTTTAGGTTCTAAATATATATAAGTAGTTAATCGATATGTTTACCGTTGTGTACATTCATGTTTAGGTTCTAAATATTTATAAGCAATTAATGCATAGCGTTACTGTTTGTACGTCAAGATTTATGTTATAAATATATATGTGTAGTTAATACATATGTTTACCGTCTGTAGTCTGATACATATGGTTTAAATATAGGCCAAGTCTATATAAAAATAGTTAATCCATATGTTTCGTTTGGTACCTCTCATACGTTCTAAAAATACATAAGTAGTTAATCCATAGGACCACCGTGGAGTACCTCTTATATTTATGTTCTATATAGATATAAGCTGTTATTACATATTTTTTCCGAGGTGTATGTCTCATATTTTGTTGTAAATATATATACGTAGCTTATGCACATGTTTACCTTGATATAATTATCATATTTAGGTTGTAAATAGGTATAGGCCTAAGCAGTTAATCATATTTATCGTGGTTTACTTCTTATAATGTTCTAAATATTCATAGGTAGTCTGTTCATATGGCTATCATGGCGTAAGTCTCATATTTATGTTGTAAATATATTAAATAATGTATTGCGTTTGCGTGGTGTAAGTCGCATATTTATTTTATAAATATAAATAAATAAATAAATAAATAAATAAATATATATATGCATCCATGGTAATTCTGCCCGAAGGCAGGTCCTTCACTGCAATCATAACATTTTCATCCTATGCTTGCAGCTTTACTAAGAAATTGTAGGTGTGATAGCTTCCCGTTGCTTTTCACAGCGGTGAAGGATGATGATGATGATAATGATAAGGATGATGAATGATGATGATGGCTATATGATTTCGGGGAGCTTTTGGGCTTAAAAGTTTCCTGACATTTGTCTTAGAGGTGAGGAAAAACCCCGATAAAAAACTCACACAGAAAAACTGCCCCGACCGGGGATGGAATCCGGGCCCGCTGCTTGACAAGGCAGCACGCTACCTCGAAACAACAGCGGTGGACATATATATATATATATATATATATATATGTAGTATATTGTTTAGTATGTTATTTTTATTATATATATAACTTTCCTCGATTGCCTCAAAGACGAAGTGATACAGACAATTATTTTTTGAAATTGATGAAATGCATTTTGTAAATACATTAAAAAAGTTTCAAATTATAATTCAATTATACATACTATAAAGTACAAATTTTGTAAATACGGTTTCTTAAAATTGAAATTGATCCTCTAACGGCAGCGATGGCAATTTTAGAAAGATTCACCCTGTCCAAATCTAAAGAATTCCAAAATTTAGGTACGAATCCTGGTATAGTATCTCTTGCCCCGATCATCAATCCTACACATGTATATATATATATATATATATATATATATGTAAAGTAGTTAATCATGTATTTTGTGGTGTATGCCTCATAGTTATACTCTAAGTAGGAATAACGTTTTATTCATATGTTTACCATGATGTCTCATATTTAGGTTTTAAATGTAATAGATTTTTAAACTATTTTTTTTTTACTACAGTGTAAGACTGAAATTTATATTCCAAATTGTAATAAGTAGTTAATTGATAAGTTTGTCTCATATTTATATTGTAAATGTATATAAGTAATAATAGGGCCTACATATGTTTACGTATCATATTAATGTTCTGAATATCCATATGGTGTAGGTCTCATATTTATGATCGAAGTATATAGTATACAAGGTATAATGAGAACTGTTAAGTCTCGTAGACTGCGATGGGTAGGACATGTGGCACGAATGGGGAATGAAAGACGTGCATGGAAGATTCTTGTAGGAAAACCAGAGGGAAAACGCTGAGTTAGTGGACCAAGAATGAAGTGGGAGAATAACGATAACTATGATCTGAGGGAATTAGATTATACAGGGGATGATTGGAAAACATTGGCTCAGGAGAGCTTATGTCCGCGCGGCCATGAACCTACGGGTTCCATAGTGCCAGTGAGTTAAGTTGAGCTAAGTAGAATATGGAATTTATTGCCTTTTTTCAGAATAAAGAAAATACATATGCATTTACATTGCGCACGGGCCTGCTTGGCCGTACGTGCATTATTTTTCCATGAATAAAAAAATAAAACTAATAATATAAACAAATACCTACAAATACACCTGTATCAAAAAACAATAACAGGCTACATATAAGTAAAATCTATGTCTACACTACATCACAATAATACATATCTACATTCATCCACATTCCGTACATTAATATTAAAAAAAAAATGCTAGAAAACAAATTAGAAAAAAAGCACACACACATACACCCACACACCCCCACACATATACACACCGCACGCTCATACCCCCCTCCCCCCGCCCCTCAGACATTAAGTGCACTATCAGACTATTCAACTTATCATACCTACTTATTATATAACATGATTAAAGATCGAAAACAAAGACCATATTGAGATTCTTCTTATTGTTAATACATATATCCTTAAGCTACAATTTTGTTATATCTCAATTTTCTTACTGTACCCAAAAATTTGCATGTTTTTGATTCACTCTCGATCCGTCCTAAAAGATCCCAACACGCCACTCTCCTCGATCCGACCTGAGAAATCTCTCCGGCAGCATCTGTAATCTAAGTTGTTCTGTCTCTCTACAGAATGCTATAATATGCTGCCAGTTTTCATGGTCATCGCATAGTGGGCATAGAGCTAAGTATATAGTATACAAGTAGTTAATCCATATGTTTACCGTGTTGAATATATGATGTTCTAAACATAATTTACTTATATAACTGTTATTTATGAATAAATGGAAAATAGTTAATCTTTATGTTATTTATTTGCTAAGTCACATGTACTCGAAAGAGGACGTAGTGAGAATAATGTTATGGGCAAATGACAAATATATTAAGCTACGTGTTTCGTATGTAATACGGGTGTGTTAACTCCGATTCAGAAGACATCGCAACTTACTCTTAAGTTCGTGTGCCGCAAGTTCTTTGAAAATTCATTTCCGTAAACATTGCTGACATTGTTTACACTGTTGACGCTAATTGTCATTAATTAACACTCAACATTCAAGTTCTGAGAACATTGCTACATTGCTATCAGGACATGAAACAAAGCAATTCTTTTTTTTACTAAGAAACCTTGTCAAATATCACGTCATCACCTTCTTTAGATTTCAATGTTTTGGACACTGTAGCAGGAATTGTGAACTTTTCTAATTGTACATATCCAATTCTTCAGTCTACTTTGTAACTGTGGTCATCATGAAATAAGTACAAATTACATAATATCACGGAACAGTTCCCGTTAAAAAACATTATTTTTCATTCCCTTCCATGGTTTCCACTTAAAACTGAAACTCGATTCCCAGCATTGTTGTCGAATAGTGAATTAATTTAAGACAACATAATATACAGATGCTTAAGAGATCAATTTCTCAATTTTATTTATTTTTTCCCGATAGTGCGTTTTGTCGTACTTACAGCAATGACTACCATAATTGAAATTTCAACTTCCTACATTTTGGGGTTACCAACCTAAATAACTACACTGTAATATTACATATTACAAACCACGTGTGGGATGTAAAACTACTGCCCATTGTGTATATACAAAAATATATCCAAAAAAATATTGTTAATATACATTATACGAAACAAATCACTGCATGTTAAATGAACTGAACTTTATTTGGAACAATATAAAACAATAAATACGTACTTTCCGACATTTTATGACTAATTGGTGTCACGGCCTGCTTAGTCTCAACTAATAAACATTTCCACACTGTTAATGTTAGTCAGTTGTTTATAACGACGCAAATATTTCCAACAAACATGTTATTAGTTTACTCATCATCAGCATCATCTTCTTCTTCTTCTTCATGGTAGGCCGTCGGCCTCTTCCGCTCTCAGAATTTATGTTCCCAACGTCTTCTAGGACGTCCCACATCTCTATAGCCTTGATATTGGTACAACAATGCTTGTTTTTTTAGCCTAGAAGAGTCCATTCTTAAAATATGTTCATGACATTTTTGTTTATAGTTTTGTATTTTTTCACTTAGATTAAAAATTTTGAGTTCTTGCCTAATCGTTTCGCTAGGAATGTGGTCTCTTAGATATATCCTGCAACGTATCTGAGGAACTTCATCTCTTCTAGTAATCTTCTGTCTGATCTATTCATGACCCAATTCTCTGATCCATATGTCACAATGGGAACTGCCATTACCATATAAAACTTTAGCATTGTTTCTTTTGTTGTTTTTGTTTGTAGTGTTCTTTTAATTGTCCCACACATACTTTGAAATGTATAATTTTTTTCTTGTATATCATTTTCCCAATTGTAAAATATGTGACATCCTAAATATTAAAACTCTGTACTTGTTCGATAATTCCATCGTTCAAAACTATTTTCGATCGAACTGCATATATTCTCCGAAAGGCCATTGCTTTTGTTTTTTCGTTGAAATCTTAAGATTATATTTATTATTATTTTATTATTATTTTGAAATCACCCTCGCGTAAAAAAAACAATGTACAACGCACGTTTGTGAAGTGTTTTACAGAATCTCGGAAATTAGAAACCTCGCTATCGCTCGATTTTTAATCATTTCCTCGTTTCTGTAAAAACTAATTCCCAACCTCGCATCGTAATATAGGCTACTATTACATAAAAAATGAACAATGATCTGTTAAATAGTATACACTTAACATATTATTTACTTTAATTATTAATTGATTTTGCATTGTTATAACATTATTACAATTATTATTATTGGCATTGTTATTTTATAGCCTTTCTATTATTAGATAAATTGCCTAATTTATACAGACAATATAATGTGATTAATTTCTATGTTATATCTTGTCTCAGTCTTGCATATGTTACATTTTTGTTATTTTATATTTCTATGCAACTGTTACTCTATACTGTAGATTGTACATTTGTGCTGGAATGGAACGAAAATAAGGCTTTATTGTCTTAACTAACTAACTAACTAACTAACTAACTGGCACTATCGAACCCTCAGGTTCATGGTCGCACGGACATAATCTCTCCATACATCCCTATCCTGAGCTAATGTTTTCCAATCATCCACTGTATAATCTACTTCCCTTAGATCACAGTTAATGTTATTTTCTCAGCTCATACTAGATCGACCAACTGGGCGTTTTCCCTCTGGTTTTCTTACAAGAAGCTTCCATGCACGTCTTTCATGTTATTTTTACCTTGTCGTGGTGGAGTGACTTGTGTGCTTAAATGATCCCGAGAGCTATGCCGGCGGTAGCATTGCTTCCTATAGTGTTACCCATGCCGGGCTGGTCGAAGGTGATAAGCCAGATGAAAAAAGTACCTTGGATGAAAGAGTGACGATCTTTCACTGTAAAAATACAACCGTGAAGTAATAAGGACATGGGTTCAACTGGGTTAAAATTTACCGGAAGTCAAATAGTTCCCCATTCGGTTCTCCGGGAGAGGAATACTTCAGGGAACCCTTGCCAAAGGCTCAAACACAGGGACATGTTCTTAGGAACATGGAATGTTAGGACGTTTTATAATACCGGGGAATTAGATAAATCACCCTTAGATATAGTCGCTCTACAGGAAGTTAGATGGCCGGGAGTAGGTAGTCATTGTCTTAACTCTAGTAGAATAAATAAAACGTAATTCATTTGTATTATTTATAATAATAATATTTTTTATTAATTATTAAATTCACGGGATCGATTCGTTATTTCAAAGTATTTAAATTTGATGATGGTTCCTTCTTAGGGAAGTTAAAGTGTTGTGTCATAGATTTATGGAATGTAAATTAAATACTGTCACCAATGAAATGATAAGTTAAATAGCATCGTTGAAGTATTACTTCTCGCTAACACTACTAGAGTCATTAAGTTCTGAGACTTTACGCCTGGAGGGCAGGCACCCACAAGAATTTGGATGTCTCACAAGATGCCGATAACTCGGCGTACACTTAAAGAGAACCACACCCTTCATCAAAATAGTCGCCGTTGATCGTTATGCACGTTTGTCAACGTTGGTATAGCTGCTGGAAGCATCGCTGAAAGAAGTTGGCAGGAAGGTCCCGTATGGCTTCTCTTATGGCAGTCATGACCTCTTCAGAAGAATGAAATCTACACTCACGTACGATTGCTTTCATGCGAGGAAAGAGAAACAATCGCATGGTGCGAGATCAGGTTAGTACGGAGGATGTGGCAAAACAGTAACCTGTTGCCTTGGAAGTTCTTCTTGGACAAGAACAGAACGATGTGCGGGGACGTTGTCGTGTATCAACAGCCAATTCTTTGTACGCCAAAGCTCAGGTCGCTTACGGCGAATTGAATCGCGTAAACGGCCAAGGATCACTTTGTAGCGGGTTTTGTGTACATTTGCACCTTCTGCGATGAATTCCATTTTAACATTTCCATTTGAATAAAAAATACAGTTCAAGCATCACCTTGCCTTTTGACCTGTCTTGTCGTGGTTAATTTCTGTTGTGGTGATAATAGCGTTTTCCAGATTGCAGATGGTCGTTTCTGTTGCGGATCGTAAAGTAAACACCATGTTTCGTCTCCAGTTATTATCCGGTTGAGAAACGTCGGATCATCGTCAGCACTACTGTTGAGGTCACCACAAATCGTCATGCGATTATCACGTTGGACTTGCGACAGGATTCGTGGCACACTGTGTTGGGTAACACGAGACATGTTGAGGTCATCAGAGAGAATTTTGTAGCAAGTGCCATGACTGATCCCTACTGCTGCTGCGAAATCGTCTACCGATTAGGGGCGGTTAGCACGCACCAACGTTACAACTTTTTCGATGTTGCGTTCAGTCGAATCACATCTTCTTCCAAACTGTCTCCTTCTTGCAAAGAACATCGATGTCACCTAAACACAACACTGCGACTCAATGCGTCCTTAACGTAAACTTGCTGCATCATCTGAAACGTTTCGGACCGGTTTTGCCGAATTTCTGACAGAACTTGACGTTTGCCCGCTGTTAAAACTGTGACATCCCGAGTTCCGACGTGCGCGTTCAAATCACCGTCACAACAAAGACCGTAGTTCTGCTTGCAGTGCATACACTCAAATGTCTGTTGCTGGGATGAAAAACTGACTGCGCCACCGATGCGCTATAATGCATCACAGCGTCACTATACGCTCAGTCTCAAAAATGTACCACGTAGAATGGAAATGTGTCGTTTTAAATAAGTGTATTATTCCTCCTTCACATCTAAGCCTGTGTGTGAGTTATCATCAAAGACAATTATAATTTTATTAAAACTTGAATTGCTTTTCATCCTTTTCTTCTTATCCTATTTAACCACTACAACTTTATAGACGCTTTGGTATTTTCAAACACAATTTAGTTTATTTTATTTGTAACACAAACTTACTAGTTTTTGAAGTTGTATTATACATTTGATGGGAATATAATTGTTTATTTTTATCACCTATCCGTTTTATATCTTCCAATTTTTTGTATTTATTGGGTTTCTCTTGAGCTTGTTTATTGTATTTTATAAATGTTAAATCCATACCTTCAATTTGAGAACTTATATCCCTCTGAGTTGAATAGTCGGTGTGACGTCATACACTCAGGTCAAAGGTATATAAGCGTCTCAGTGGGCGATACTAAACATCGTAGACTATTCACTATTTTTGTTGAAGTCTTAAACATGAATGCAATATGAATACAGTATTTTATCAACGTAAATTAACCATTGATTTGAATCGTATCCTTAAAAATAGCAATGTATCATGTATCATGTAGTGCACCAACGAAACATAGTCTTGTCATAGGTGGTTGGTTAATTCAAAGTTTTTGGGTTTAGTTTCCGATGGACCCTGAATTATTTAAAAAAACTGGACTATATCTTCTGGCACACCAATGTCTTTGGGGCACTCAGCCTCTAAAGAAAATTAATACTTGACGAATTTTCTGGGATAAATATGGTGTCACGCAGGCCTGGCAACCCGATTTCTGTAAACATGGAAGCTTTAACCTCACACTTTCCCAAAGATTTCCTAATGCCTGTAATACTATCATTTTACCTGATTTTTTCATAACATCCAAATTAGTATAAGTATCAAAGCGATTTTAATGTTTATAGGCGCTAAATGTTAAAAAAAACAAAGCAACAAATTCATTAGGTTACTGGATTTTGTTATAATTTTCGGTTTGTTTTATATTAATGTTAATATTATTCGTTTTTGAACATCTTAATGATGGACAAATTATATTTGAAAGGAATAATATACGCCTAGACTGGGGTTTGAACCCAGGACCTTTGACTCTCTATCTCAATGCTCTTCCATCTGGAGGCCTAGGTAGCTCAGATGGAATAGCATTGACCTAGAGAGTCAAAGGTCCTGGATTCAAACCCTAGTCTAGGCGTATATTTTTCTTTTCAAATGTGTTTTATATTATTCATAAATAATTATAATTTTGTCGTAGATCAATTGAACGTATTGGCATAAATGATAGCACTTAAAAATCAGATTGTATAGTTACCAAGTTCAAATTCCGTTCCCGTCCAACATGACTGAGTTCTCCTCAGTTGTCAACATAATTGCAGAGTTTAAATGTTCTCAGAAGATACTAATTCTGATCATTCATTTTGCACTTAAGTAGGACACTACAGATTTTAATTTCCTAGTTCTTTAATATTTATCCTTGTTTCTGTATTTTTTAAACATATTTAATATTTTTGGTGATTCCGTTAATAAATATTACGATCCATTTTATTATTTATCCTGAGTTCATAATTGATGATGATAATTTTATTTATTTATATACAGATTTTTAATGTTTACACATCTTTCTGTGCCTGACGTTTTATTTTAATAATAATAATAATGATAATAATAATAATAATAATAATAATAATAATCTTTATTTTACCTCTCAGAGGTAAGCCCTTAAGACCTTACCACTCAGCCAAGTTAAAAATAGAATACAAAAGTTACTCATACATACAGATTGTATTTTCAGAAATACATGAATATAGTCAACATAGTGATCTGATAGGTCTCTACACATATTAAAAGTCACAGAAGCTATATAACAAAATACATTCAACATTTAAACACAAGAATACAGATCCAGTTGAAAGCTACATATTTATTTTAAAATTTCTTTGTTACAGGTGAGTTGAAACTTTCCACTTGTCTATATGAGAAGAAGAATTTAATATATTATTTCGTAAGTATGTTAACTTAATATTGGATAGCATATAAGATTCATGAAAAAAACTAATCCACTTGGACTTCAACATAACATTTCTAAAAAAAAGACTAAAATGACCTCAAGAAAATATCGTCAAATGCATATGAGAATGGATAAGAATATGCATACTTTTTTAATAAGTTGCCTTTAGTGAAACATATTGAAATGCCACGAGGAGTTCTTATTCTGAGCCATTGCAGAGTTGTGAGGTTGCATTTGTTTTAAGTTATAATTATGTATTATAGTTTGGTGAATATACATGTTATATTAATTTATTAAATACATTCATTAATGTTATAAATTGTATTAATTATTTGAATAAATAAAATTTTCGATTTTATATATTTTATATATTTAAATTACGTCTGTCATGGAGTCATGGATGTTCCCCTAGCGGGAGTTGTGGACCTGGTTAATTTAGATACGCTTATTTTGCTATAGACAGCAATGAGTGACATGTGGCCAGCATATTTTATTAACTTAAAATTTAGTCGTTTTTTTCCCAAGTCATCTGAAGGCTAACTGAAATCCAAAAGTTATGAAACCGGTGTACAAAGTCACATTATATCAATAAAACTTCCCCAGAGATTTTTTATCTGTTGGTGTAGGTTTTATTTCTGTTGCTGTTTGAATTTTTGGTAGAACTTAATTTTTTTATTAGAGTAAGATCTTAAGTTTATTTATACTTTAATACTACAATCCAAAAATAAATGCGTTCCTTATTATTTAAATAAGATAAATTAAAACTTTTATATGATGTTCATATACACTTATTTTATTGAACAACAGTTACATCCGTTTCTGTACACTGTACCTTCATCACACGAATAGCATAAACTACAAATTAATTTTCTCTTTATGAGTAAAGTCAACTATGTAAACATACACAACCAAGCAATACAAAAAGTAAATATTACTTAGCGACTATAAAACACATAGCATTATTACAAGTTTAAAAGAGGTGAATCATATAGATCTAATTGGGAAAATAATAATTGATAACTTTTTCTTCATCACCAATTGCAGGCAAGGATTAGGCCATTGGCCTGTTCCGCTTCAGGATAGAAATTGATCCTTCCATCTCTTCTTAGGTCTTCCTGGGTCTCTTCGCCCTGTGGGTCTGTAAATTCAATAGCTGCAGAGGTAGTCTATTGTTTGGCATTCTAAGAAGGTGTTCATGCCAATTATTTTGATGTTTTTGAATGGTTTCAGTTATTGCTGGTGTGTTGGGAGCTTTGCGGATATCTTCATTACGCATGCGGTCATCAAGCGTATAACGCGTTAAAGGTCTTAATAACTTCATTTCTGCAGCTACTATCCTATTTAATTTACCTGTAGTAAGAGTCCAGGTTTCAGAACCATAAAGTAGAGTTGGAAGAGCCATTATTTTATAAAATTTTAGAATTGTACCTGGGCGTACTTTTCGGAAAAGAATGCTTTTTATTGTTCCTATATTTTTTTTAATTTGACCAATTTTATGTCTGTCTTTACATTTATTTATTTTAGAAGTTTCTATGAGATATAGCTAGTTTTTCCTTTTACTAAAAACATGTAATAATTTAGAATATGTATTAAAACAATGATCAAATTCAAGTATATGTTCAGCATCATCATCAACATTCACGGATTAAGCCCATGTGGTTTGTTCTGTTCTCATAGATTCACATTAAAAACGTTGAATCCTATATGGTTAGCGTAGTTCGAAATATCTAGATATTTATTATATACTCTTGCATGTTTTTATGCGAGAATTAAACGGTCTGCCTGTTTGGCTTATATGAACATTGTCGCACGTTTTCATAGTTGAATTTACTCATAAAGAGAAAATGTAATTGTAGTTTTTACTATTCGTCTGATGAAGGTACCGAAACAGCTATATCGATTGTATAATAGCCTACAATGAAGTAAGCCTATATATAAAAATCATATAACACTGTGATAGTTTTATTTATTATCTTAATTACAACATGGATTTTCATCAACTAAACATTAAATTAATTGATTAAAGTGTTATCAAATTAATTCCTTAATTCTGTAAAGTTTGAAGATTTTTTGCTCTAATTGTAGAGTCAATTCACTTTCTGTCCGGTAGAATACATGATCTACAGAAAGGACTAAGCGAATTTTAAGAATATGAAAATCAGAACTTTAGTTATGAAAGTGAAACAAAACACTTGGGTAGCGTGAAAACGTAGAATTATGAAACTTGAAAAGGCACAAATACCTAGATTATCAAGGCCTGTCAAATTAGCATACAGTGCTAGTTGGGTTACATACTTGACAGGCGGTGGAGAGCATACTAAGTGCTACAAGACATCTCAAGTGACTTAACCGTCATCTCTTCTTCATTATTTTGAGCTTCAACCTAACTCTGATCTCACCTCAACGTTTACAGGTGGGTATTTATTTAGTATTGTATACTTTATTAACACCTTTATCACTTATAGTTGGAATTATATACTTATAAGAAAATCATAATTCAACTTTTTAAATGATATCTGTAGATAGTTTAACTAGGGTTTTTAAATGTAAGAATGATTGCAGCGATATGCACAATGGAGATCAACAACATTGACAGGATACTCACTACATTAAAATAAATAAGTAAATAAATACATTGATATTTATTACCAGTTTTAAAATTAGTTCTTCTACGTCCTCTTTGTAAAAAATACATCTTTGATTGATCATAACTTATTTACAGACTTCTGAATTTCCTTTAATAATACAGGTCAACACGATTGTTGTCTCATGAGTACCAATAGTTGTACTTAATGCAGTTTTTTTATCGTGTTTTCAAATATGTATTCGGAATTTCTTCATCGCCCACAGTTTTTTTTATTTCAATTTAAATTAATGTATTTAAATAATTGACAATAAAATTTTGGAGCAGGTGAATAATTTTACATATCTAGGATGCAATATCTCATATGAAGAAGAAAAGGATGTAAATGCAAAAATATCTAAATTTTTAAGAATTTTAGGGTTAATAAATTCTATCTTCAAGCCACAGTTAGTCCAAAAGCATTCAAGACTGAAAGTGTATAAAACACTGGCTCTTCCAACTCTTTTGTATGGTAGCGAAGTATGGACGTTGAAACAGAAGGATATACAGAGACTTAGATCTGCTGAAATGAGATATCTTCGGAGGACTGCAGGATACACACTACTAGATCACAAAAAAAATGAAGACATCTTAGAAGAATTACACATGGAATCTTTAGAAAACAAAATTTCTGATTATAAGTCAAGATGGATACAACATGTTCATCGAATGGAAGATCACAGAATACCCAAACTAATGTTAAGATATCAACCTGCAGGAAGAAGAAGACCAGGACGTCCACTCAAAAGACTTCTGGATGGTGTTTCTCTTGAGGCCGAAACAGGTCAACAAATGGCCTAAATTCGTGAATGTACTATGATGATGATGATGATGTATTTAAATAATTGCTTTTTTTAATAACAAACAATGTAATAGGACATAATGGAGAAATAACAATAAATGATATTGGACAGGATTTGAGGTAGTTTTCAACCTATAATCAATTAAAAATAATGAATACCTACTTCCGAAAAAAAAGACATACATAAATATACAAGAAGTGGATATAACTCAAGATCAATAACTGACTAATTAATCGTAAACAACAAGCTCGGAGCCTTGGTAACAGATGTGAGAGTACATAGAGGCAGCGATATATACTCTGATCACTATCTCGCGATAAGTAAAATAAACATAATAGCTAAATGGCGGAAAAATAACATAACGAACAAAAGAAACCAAGAAGAAGTATATAAAGTATATCTGTTACAAGATCAAAGTATTAGACAACATTATGAATAAATATATAACAGAGATAGCGACATCAGAAGATATAAATACTGAATGGGAAAATATATCAAATGTAATACATAAAACAGCAAATGAGATATTAGGAAAGAAAAATAGAATAAGAAATAGGAAGGGCTTGAGAACTTGGAATGCGAATATACAAAATGCAGTGAATGAAAAACAAAAAGCATATCATACATACTTACGACTGAAAACAGAAGAATCTTACGAAGAATATAAAATGAAAAGGAGAATTGCTAAAAGCATTATAAGAAAAGCCCATCAGGAGTCATGGGATAAATTTATAAGCTCAGTAGAACATGATATGTATGGAAGACAAGAAGTAGGTTATAAATTAGTGAAACATCTAAATCAGACTGAGAAAGATTCTGCCAGATTGAATATAATCCCAGAACAAGAATGGATACAACATTATGAAAAACTTTGGAAAAAGGAGGAAATTGAAGGAAGGGAGAACAACGAGGAAGAAATAAAAGTGGAAAATATTGATGTAATAGACATAAATGAATTAGAAATGGCTCTGAAAACCACTAATAATTGGAAAGCAACAGGATTAGATAATATAAATATGGAGTTAGTCAAATATAGTGGAATATTGTGTAAACTACGAATACTTCATTTAATTAATATATGTTGGCAGACCTATGAGATTCCAACCACTTGGAAAACAGCAATTGTGAAGAATATATTTAAAAGAGGAGACGGGAGAAATTGCGAGAATTGCAGAGGGATTAGCTTAATGAATACTGGCTACAAGATATATACGAAAATAATTGCGAGAATTGCAGAGGGATTAGCATAATGAATACTGGCTACACGATATATACGAAAATAGTAAATAATAGATTGAGAAACATAACAGAAGTAATAATAAATGAAAATCAAAGTGGATTCAGAAAGGGAAGGTCATATATAGACAATGTCTTTACATTGAAACAACTCATAGATAAGAGAAGAGAACATAACTTAGAAACTCACATAGGATTTATATATTTGGATAAGGCCTTCGATCGAGTAAACAGACAAAAATTATGGGAAATATTACGAATGAAAGGATACCAGCTGTGCCTTGTTGAAACAATAAAGAAAATATATGAAGAGACAAATATAATTATAGATACCGGATTCAAAAGAACAGGTACAATCAAAACAAATACTGGATTATGACAAGGATTAGTTTATCACCCACTTTGTTTAATATATATATATATATATATATATATATATATATATATATACGATATTTTAAATAAATGGAAAGTTTTAGTGAATCCAGGAATAAGAATAGATAATAAAGTGTGCATAAATGATCTTCTATTTGCTGACGATTATAATAATAATAATAATAATAATAATAATAATAATAATAATAATAATAATAATAATACTTTATTTATTCTGGCAGAGTTAAGGCCATAAGGCCCTCTCTCCCACTCAACCAGCACAAATACAAATAAATATTTGACAAATATAGATATACACTATACTAATTATAAACAGTTAAAGATACAATAATGTAGCAATGTAAATGTCATGTACAAACAACATTTTATAGGGTAATAACAATAATGATACGATAATAATAATAATAATAATAATAATAATAATTATTATTATTATTATTATTATTATTATATAAATATGATACATTATACGAGAAACACCAATTAATATATATACCTTACACAGGATAATAATGAAGTCGAGTTTAGAGCAAATATACATTTAGATTTCTTTTAAAAGATGCCAATGTCCGGCAGCCCCTTATTTCTTGTGGTAGGGAATTCCAGTTGCGAGAAGTGAAGATGGTATATGACGTGGAGTGATGTGATGTCCTATGTTGCGGTATATTAAGCAAGATACTATGTTGTGATCTTGTGTTTAAGTTATGGTTTGAGGATAGATACTGGAAACGGGATGATAAATAATCATATTACAGAAAAATGAAGACGACTTACAGAAATCTATGCATGCATTAAATGAAATATGCATGCATTATATGATCCAAAGATTTCTGTAAGGAAAACGAAGACCATGGCTTTTAGAGGAAGAGGTCCAGCGAGATTCAAAATTATTTTAGAAAATCAAAGTATAGAACAGGTGTCTAGTTTCAAATATTTGGGCTGTGGTGTTGGCTACAATGTGGAAAGAGATATTGACTCCAAAATAAATAAATTTCAGATGGTGTGTGGAAAAATACCGAGAACATTCAAAAATAAAATTAGAAAAGAAACAAAGATAAAAATGTATAATGTTATGTCGGTTCCCACAATATTGTATGGATATGAAACTTGGGCACCAATGAAAAAACAGAAGGATAGAATACAGACGGCGGAGATGAGGTTCCTAAGACAAGTTAAAGGATGTACAAGACTTGATAGAATAAGAAATGAGGATATAAGAGAATAATTGAAAGTACAGCCTTTATTGTATAAGGTCACGAATTACAGACAGAAATGGATTGATTATATGGATGGAATGAGTAAGGAGAGATATCCATTGTTAGCAAGAAATTATCAAGCAAGAGGAAGACGTGATGTTGGAAGACCTAGAAGACGTTGGGCTGATGCATTATGAAGTCGGAACGGGGAATTGCCTAATCCCTGGAGTGATGATGATGATAATAACAAACATTAAAGGGATTACGTCAAAATCAAAACATACAGTGATGTACCCTGACTTGCAATCTGCAATGAGACCAGTTCCACACTGCGAAGAATTGCCCATACCAAAGTCTCCAGAATATGTGACATCAGATGAAGAGAGCTCAGATTCTGATGGAAGTAAGGAAGAAGAGGAAACCGATTTTGGTTATACAACTTTTGAACAGAGCTGTTCATCTGAGCCTCATTTATGAGACTCAAGAAGATCTTAACGATCTCATACGAGATTTAAAGTTAACCAAAAACCAATCTGAAATGCTTGGTTCCCGGCTAAAAGGATGGAATCTTCTTCAAACCTTGCGTGAAGGCGAAAAACCGATATCATATTTGAATTGAGGAGAAAAAATACTATCAGAATCACATATTGTTCTTTCTGAGACAAAAAAAAAGTTTATTTTTTTCCTCAGTGTTATCAATATATTTATTTGACCTTGTGAGATTTTATCGAGAGAACAGACGCTGTAAATTAGTGAATTTGTATGACACAACAAAACACTTTAGGGTTTAGTGACAATCAATTGGCCTCATGCAGTATTCATTGTACTGAATCTAACATATGTGCAGTGAACATGTGCAACCACTCAACTCCCGTGGTTTTCTCATAGTACCTAACACACAAGCACTAAGGAGTGACTATGGTTCTGACAGTCTCAACATTCTCAGATGATAGAATATTCACCAAATGTTAAAGAAATTGCAGTGAAATTTGCTAAATAATCTGCAATTGTTTTTATAAATAATCTTCATAAGTAATGTCACGAGTGTTGTCATGAAGTGACTCGTGAATTTATCGATGATTTGGAAATCAAGAGTGGAATTTGCTAGGACTATTTTACAAATAAAATTAAGCTGTTTACTCCAAATTACTATTTAAATATAGTTACCGGTATTTAAAAATATTTATATATTTAATGTAAACGACGATTTTTGAAAACAAATAAGAAGTGTGTGGTTATGTTTCGTTTGTTTATTAATTGCAATTTGACCATATTATTTATTGCCAAATAGGATCGCAATATAGTAAGAATCCATCCTAGTGGAGAAAAAAAAAAGAAACAAATTAAGCTGTATATTATAACCAACATTATATGTATTTAATTATTTTTTTAGGAAATAACTCAGTAAAATCATTATTTAAGAACACAATTATGAAACACATGATTATCAAATGTGTAGTTCAAAGGAATCTGTTCATTATTCGTTAAATTCGACGTATTTGTTGGAGAGTCAGTCACTGCAAAATAATGTTCTGACCTGTTCAGAATATTAAAAGGAGGAGCTTTCTTTATCACAAAAGCGGGAGCTGGTAAAGATAATTCGATAAAGAGCGAGGGGAAACACGACTGCCCTTGGTTGTAAAACAAAATTCATTGAAACGTGATTGGTCATTGACTCCATTTGGGGCTAAGGTTAAGTAGTCATAGATAATTATATTCGTTTCCTATTATTTAATATCATAATGATATAGTCTAATGCCAATAAATTATTTCTCCGTAAGTGTTCTCTTAAAATAATTATTAAAACACGATTAAAAATTATATAATTCTTTAGTTTAGTTATTTATTCGGACTTGGAGGGCAGACTGCCCTGAGTATCGCGACCTGAAAAATATCAGTAGTATAGAAACAGCGGGTTCTGGCGCACCTACCATTTCTCAATTTCTGATACATATTCACCAAAATCGTATGAAAATAAAAAAATTAGGTCGAAAATCAGGGCAATTTTTATGACATCTTTTCTTTAAAAATAGAAAAAAGTCATCAAATAAGCAAAAACTACATACATAAGTAAAGAAAAATTAGTTTTTAAGTTGATGTTTTACTGCTCAAAACAATTAGAGGAACACTATGAAATATGCAAATATTTTTTCATTGGATAAAGGTACAAACATGAAATTAATAAAGTACATTATTTGTGGTTATTTATTTATTTATTGCTCATGTCAGTAAAACAAATGAATAACGCTGACAATTAACTTTTCAAATAATTCCGCTATGTAAGCAATTGAATCTTGTGTTTATTTTTCAAAGTTAAACACTCGTTATATAGAGTTAGTATCGTGTATGGCCTCCACGACATTCGATGACACTTTGGCACCTACGTGGCATGCTCCCAATAAGATTCTGGATTTCCTCTTGCGAGTTATTCTCCCATTCCTCCTTCAGAGCATCTCCAAGTTGCTGCAGAGTTTGTGGAGCTTGATGTCGGTTCCTGACCTTCCAGTCTAGAAGATCCCACAAGTGTTCAATAGGGTTGAGGTCTGGGCTGACCGCTGGTCACTCCATTACCTCAATTTCATTCCTCCTCAGGAAATCCCTGGTGACAGCCGCAGAATGTACCCTGGCATTATCCTGCATAAACAGAAATCCAGGGCCTACTCCAATGGCAGCAGGTACTACATACTCTTCCAGAACGTGCTCGATATACCGGACAGCATTCAGTCGCTGGGGAACAAGTACAAGGTCCGTAAGATCGTTGTACATAACTCCGGCCCACACCATTATGGAACCTCCTCCGAATGTATCAATTTCCTGTATAGCCTCTGCAGTAAATCTTTCTCCTGGCCGTCCCCATATCCTCAATCGACCATCACAACGTGTAAGACGATACCTGGATTCGTCCGAGAAGAGCACAGATTCCCACTGGTTCAGGTTCCAATCACCATGGTTTTCAGCATACATACGTCTTGCTGCCTTATGCCCATTTGTTAAGCGTGGTTTTTAACGGGCCTTTTTGGACGAATATTCTCTTTCCTTAATCTGTTCCTTATGGTTTAGTCTGAAACCCGGATTCCGGAAGCCATATGAAGGTCATTCTGCAGGTCTTTTGCAGTTTTTGTACGCTGTCGAAGAGCAGAAAGAACAACGTATCTGTCATCCTGGGGGCTTGTTTTAAATTTACGGCCCTGGCCACGTCTTTTACAATACTGACCTGTCTCTCTGTGCCTGTTGCGTTACCTGGACACCACGGAAGGAGAAACCCCAAGCTCTCTAGCCACTTGTCGCAGAGATTGACCTGGTCGTAAAAGATGTAGAGCATGATACACTTCAAACTCATTTAAATGCCTCATTTTGTCGGAGACTTGAATAAACGAGGCAATAATCAACATTCGTCACTATAGCAACATCAGGAAGCTTACCAATTAGAAGTGGCCAGTGCCTTCCAAAATAAAGAATTCTCTATATTTGTAATTTGAGGTAATTTCTCTGTATTTATTCCATGGATCTTTAAAATTTATATCCAATGATAAAATTAATAATTCATTTACATATTGTCCAACTTTCAGCATCACAGCTTTAAAAAACATTTACTTGTTCAATTTATTACAAGTGTTCCTCTAATTGTTTTGAGCAGTGTATATAAACATATTCCATTTTTTATTATAAACTAATGATTTTTTTTTAGTTTCAAAGTTAAAACAAAGTCTATTATTAATATGTGAAGACCTTTTTTATTAGACCCCATAAAAATAAGAAAATAATTATTAAATTTATATATATATTAAAATTATTTATTAAGAAATCAAGTATAAAACTACTAATTTTAAAGGAGGACCACCGGTCACCCTTTAAAAATAAGAAAATAATTATTAAATTTATATGTATTTTGAAATTATTTATTTAATAATCAAGTATAAAACTACTAATTTTAAAGAACATCTCGCAGACGCCCTTTAAAAATAAGAAAATAATTATTAAAATTTGTATACATTATGAAATTATTTATTTAATAATTAAATATACAACTAGTAATTTTATGAGTTAATATTTAGATTAAAAAAATTAATTATTATAATACGATTATACAAAACTTAAAAAATAATAAGAATAATATAATTGATATAAAAATAATACATTACTTTTTAATAACAAAGAAGTTTATATCATACTTGATGAAGATAATAATCCTTGGTTTAAAGGAAATAATATTGCAGAAATATTGGAATATGAAAGACCTAGAAATGCAATAAAAAGATATGTGGATAATGAAGATATTTTAAGATTTTCATCATCAACCAAAAACTGTCTTTATTAATGAATTTATTATGTGTTGTCTACTATAAAGCAGATATTAATCACACACCATTTACAATACTTTTATACCTCAAAATCATATGAAAATAAAAATAAAAAAAGACAATTTAAATATCAAAAATTTAAAAATAAAAAGAAGATTAAAAAATAAAGAAGATATAAAAATAAAAAAGAAGATTTAAAAATAATAAAAATTATTAAGATAAAAATCAAATTCATGTAAAGCTTTTTCAATTTTTTTAATAGCTTTTCTTTTTATTTTTTTATTTGTTTCTTCTCTGTTTATAATTTTTATTGAACGTTGTAAATATATATTAATTACATGCTCAATTCCTGGAAAATTTTCTTCATGCGTGTTCAATAATTCTATAAGTTCATCACTTATTTTTACCAAGTATAAACTTTATCATTTTGTTCCATTAATTTTCTAGCATCAACTAAGGATTCCATTTATTAATAAACATTTTTATAAACCCTCTAATTTTATATCATAGTAAGGATTCTTATCTATAAACAATCCATTATATACTAATACGTATTCACTTTAAATAATTTTTTTATATCTTTATCTGATAATTTTTCATATCTTTTAGGAAGATAGAATTCTCTTTCTTCATCTTCGATTTTTAATGTTCCTATAATTGTAGCTCCATATTTTGTTTCAATTTTTTTCAACGATATCAGTTCATATTTTCCAGGTTCTATATCACTAAATTTATATGTCTTTGAGAACGATCCGATTCTGTTTCTATATCACTAAATTTATATGTCTTTGAGAACGATCCGATTCTGTTGAATGCTTCCATTTATTAGAAAACAATTTTTATAAACATTTTTAATTTCATAAATTTATACACCATTATTAATAGTTTATATATTCTTGTAAAATTCAGTCTATTGATTAAAACCGTAAGCTCTAGTATTTATTCCATCGTCTAAAATATACCTTTTATCATCATATCGACTTAGATCTATTTTATTTACTTCAATAGTTGAAATGTCATGCTTATTTGATCTAATTTGATTATTAACTCTATATTGTTTTTCTCCATTAAACAAACAATTGTAATAATCTTCAAATTTAATGGTTTTGTCAACAACATATTTCTTTGTACCTTTTGATTTTTAATTTCGTTTCCTTCAAGTTTTATAGCATACATTTTACTTCTTAATCCTAAAAAATTCTTTCATTATTTTACCACAGTTTTCATCTTTCATTTTTCCTAAAACTTTCTTATTTTTCTTTGGCATCCAAAGATCTTTAGAAAAATCACTTGTATGAAAATATTCAATCATAGCTTCCATATCTCTATAAAAGTCATTTATTTTTATATTGTAAATAAACGAGCCGGTATCAGTATAACAAACTTCTATTTTATCTCCATATTTCTTTTTCATTACATTATAATGAAAATCATACATAAAATATTTGCTTAAATCTAGAATGCACATTCCTCCAACATATATAGATTTATTAAATTTTAACTTCTCTTTACCCATATCTAATGCTACCATTTTCTCTGTAAATATTGTTCTATCCTTAAAAGTAGGCTTTGCAATTTCTTTTTCAATTTTTATATATTCATTCAATACCCTTATATTACATCTTTTACGAATCAATTCCATTTTCTTACCAAATACACTATTATTCATCAATTTGAAGAAATCCTTTTCAAAATCATTTGTAGCCTTAGTTCGATTTCAGTATTTAAATCAATGTAAGACTTTAACCAATTAGATTGTTTAAATTCTAAGATTCTATGTATTTTTTATTTTCATTCCCAAGCTAAGATATAGTTGTAAATTTTTATAATGTAATACATAATTCTTTTTTTCTTTTAAGGTTAATAATAATTTAAGACTCTTTGTTTCTTTGAAATGTTTTTGATAAGGACTTAACCAAATGGCTCAACGAGTAGGGTGCGTGTAGGCAGACAGTTTTCAGACACTTTTGAAATCCAGAATGGGTTGAAGCAAGGAGATGCACTATCTCCTCTACTATTTAATTTTGTACTAGAGCATGCCATTAAATCTTTAGAGAATGAAGAAGGCTTACAACTGAATGGTATTAATAAGCTGTTAGTTTATGCTGATGATGTAGTACTACTGGCCGATAGCGAGGAGATACTAAAGGCCAACACGCACACACTATTGAGTAACACTAAGAAATTAGGACTGGAAGTAAATATCAGTAAAACTAAATATATGGACACACGTAGAAATACATTATATAATGGAAATGGACAGCTAATGACAAATGAGGGAAATTTTGAGGAATTGGCTGAATTCAAATACCTAGGAACAATAATCACAAATAGTAATGAGATGCACAAAGAAATTAAACATAGGCTCAATTCTGGAAATGCATGCTATTATGCATTGCAGAGACTTTTGATGTCCCAACTCCTTTCAAAAAACGTTAAGCTGAAGATATATAAAACTATTATTCTACCAGTTATATTATATGGGTGCGAAACATGGACTCTTACTTTAAGGGAGGAAAGGAGATTACGAGTATTTGAGAATAAAGTTCTTAGGAAAATTTTTGGACCAAAGAGAGATGAACAGACAGGTGAATGGAGAAGACTACATAACAATGAACTACATGGTCTTTATAGGAAGCCAGATATAATAAGAACAGTTAAGTCCCGTAGACTGCGATGGGCAGGACATGTTGCGCGTATGGGGAATGAAAGACGTGCATGGAAACTTCTTGTAGGAAAGCCAGAGGGAAAACGCCCAGTTGGTAGACCAAGAATGAGGTGGGAGAATAACATTAACTATGATTTGAGGGAAGTAGATTATACAGGGAATGATTGGAAAGCATTAGCTCAGGATAGGGATGTATGGAGAGCTTATGTCCGTGCGGCCATGAACATAAGGGTTCGATAGTGCCAGTGAGTAAGTAAGTAAGTAAGGACTTAACCATTCTGTATCAATTTTTAATTGTTCTGGTGCTAATGGATAATCATCATGTTGTTTATGACATTCATGAGGATG
Source organism: Diploptera punctata (assembly GCA_030220185.1). NCBI lineage: Eukaryota > Metazoa > Arthropoda > Insecta > Blattodea > Blaberidae > Diploptera > Diploptera punctata. Next base: position 15,519 of record JASPKZ010007316.1, on the reverse strand, counting down.
TTCTAAATCTACTTCCAGAATGTATCCAGTTTTTGAATATTTTGAAATGTCACATACATTGAAATTATTTGTATCTTTAACACATTTAAAATCATGTGTTGGTATTTCTTCTATCATAGCTCTTCCATGTAAATTATTCATATCTAAATATGGTAAGTAATTACTTTCCTTATCTTTATTATAATTTTCCATATATTTATTATTTGCTTTTACACATCTCTTGGAAACATGATTAATTCCACCCCTTATTCCTTTTTCTATCATTAATATCATATCATAATCTTTTATTATTTCCAAATTTACTTCAGTATGTTTTAATTTTGCATCCCAAGATAATCCAGTAGCTGTATAATAATAACAAGGATCCAATTTATAAATTTTCATACAAGGTCTCTAAAATTTTCAAATCAGCAAGTAAAAGTGTATCAATTTTAACATATAAGTCGTGAAATTCTCCTAGATTTTTAATATTGAATTCCTTCCATAAAGTGGTCACAAACTCATGTTTTTCATTGTCTATTTCTGAATTGTTTTATATACTATAAAATGATTCTTTAGGAAGAATAGTTTCTTCTTTATATTTTTCAAATGAATCAATGTAATCATAAAAATAAGCAAGTTTTCTAGTAATTAACTCCACTGAAGAAGACAAAAAATCAAGTGAATCTAGAAATCTCATCTAATACATGATTGGTTTCATAAAAGTTTTATCACCATTTTTAACTTAATATTCATCAAGTTTAATTTTAAAAGAGAAAGAAATATAATTTTGATTTTTTATTGGAATAACTTTTAAATCTCCTTCTCTATCTGCTAAAGTTTTAATGAATAGATGAGCATCATATTTTTTTAGATTATGAAAGAATATAGGTACAAACTTTGGTAATTGATAGTTTATATTGCATTCATTATGTGCAGCTCCATTATACTTTCCTGTGAGATGATTATGATCTTTTACTATAATATCATATTCTTTAAATTCTTTTTCACAAATATGGCAAACTTTTGCATTTTTAAAATTATGTAAATCTTCACTTGTTAATTTCATATGATGGTAATTATTCTTGATATATTTATATATCTTATGAGTTTCTTCTATCATCTTATCAACGAACACTTTTTCAGCATTTTCACCCCTATAAACTATTGGTTTAGATCCTTATTCCCATATGCATGAATTTTATAATAACTAAATCCACAGGGTATATGTTTTTGATATTCATTTGTATAACTATCTTCATGATTTGGTTGACATGAATCTACTTTTGATAAGATTGATTCAAAATCAGCATATATTGCAAAAGGTACCTTCAATTTTCTATTATAATTTTTAAATTCAATATGTGTTTCATTTTTTCTCCACTAGGATGCATTCTTACAATATTGAGATTCTATTTGGCAATATATATGATCTAGTTGCAGTGATGAACAAATGAAACACAACGTTTCTCATTTGTTTTCAAAATTGCGCCGTTTACATTAAATATATAAATATTTTAAAATAACTATATTTAAATAAAGATTTGTGAGTAAACAGCTTAATTTTATTCGTTAAATAGTCCTAACAAATGCCACTCTCGATTTTCAAATGCCCTATTTAAATCCACTCCTCACTTCGTGAGTCGTGAGTTTATCGATAATTTGGAATTCACTCGTAGCATTACTTATGACAAAATATTCTAATACTGTTATTTTAACACGGTTCTAACAATGAAATATATTATAATGATTTGTGAATCGAACCGTGGACCTCTCGTTCTCCGTATTGGAAAATGTTAAATAACATCGATTACTGCATATAAAAGCGGTGATGTATAAATTCTCAAACATAAATACTTCTAAATGAAGCAGGCCGTTGGTGTTGGTAGTGACACCTTCCTGGCAGCGGACGAAACGAGAATTATAGAGGTGTATATGCGGAAAGAATTGTTAATGTTTGTACCATGCCTTGAATGGTGTAGTGGTCTGCACACTCGTACGGAGAACGAGAGGTCCACGGTTCGATTCCTGGTTCAGACATTAATTTTTCTTTTCACAATATCATTATAATAATAAAATATTCTAGTTAAGATAAACGTCGAATTTCGTAGACGCAGATCATAGTAACAGTAGAAAGGAATTCATGAAGGGTAAGTGTATAAAACGTCATGTTCTTTGCGGTTTCATAATTGATCATTCTGAAGATTACTGCCAGGGACCGATTATCAGAAGGTTGCAGTGAAAACAGAAATACGAGGACATTAAGTTCAAAGTTCAAGGTGCGAGTTAGCGTGCACAGAGAGTTCCCGTGTCGAAACTCGTCTATAGCGGTACACCTGCTATCTGCTAGTACAAAGGTCATGACTTAAGCAACAAGGTCCAGAAATATGTTATTACTTTAAGATTCAACTCTGTTTTGTACTTGCAGCAAATCTAGAAACATTTATATGTATAGGCCTAATATTTATTATGAACTGCCTAATACCTGGCGCACATACGGAAAAATGCGCGATTTAGCTGGACATAATTATTTTTTGAACTTACTACGAAATGTGAAAAAGGTAGTGAAACATATACTGTATGAATCAAAGTTTTAAACTGTTTGCTTGTTTTGATTATGCTGTCAATGGTATCCTCGCTACAGCCATCGAAAGTTATCGCTCCGAACGGCATGTGCGCAGAGTCCTTGAAAGTTAAAATTTACCCCTAGTTATTTCCTCGCAGTATTCATGTTACTACGTCGTGTGAATGACTTTTTTGCATGGATTCTGTAATAGAGAGTATGCTCTTTCATAATATACTATTATTTTTAATTGTATTAATTGTTTATTAATTTAATGAAGCATTTTATAAAGTATTGCAATTACATAAAATTACAATCAAAAAATAAGATTTGACAAGGGTTACAAAAAGTCTATCCTGGTCCATCTTTTCTTTCTATGTTAGGATGTTTTGTACACTCATTTAGATTATTATAAAAAAAAAATTATATCACTATTAATCACTTTCTTAAATAAGTCATTTCTTTACAAGTAGTCGTGTTTACACTCGTACTAGTAATTCGGAGGACAGTGTGAAAAATCACAAAATATGAATAACCTTTACTACTTAAAAACAACCAATTTTTAAATGATCCACTACCAAGTGTTCTCAAGAGATTTCTATTATATTTTGGAGAAATGTAGAGTAAATAAGTGCCTTTCTGATATAGAAAAATGTTGAAACGTAAGATGACTGCGTTTATATCAATCCTAATTTCAAAGTAGAAGGCAAGTAGGCAAATAAATGAAAAAATTACAAAGAAAAACTATCAGTGGTTACCTACATATATTAATTGATAGCATTAAGGAAAACCAGGAAGACCAAGAAAACGTTTAGTGAAAGTACGGAGAGAACGAAGACAAGGACTGTATATCCACCAGTGTCATACATATCTCCAGATGAAATTACTCAGAAGTGCTTAAGGAAGAGTGGAAAAAGTATATGTGCTGAAATAGTGAAGCTCTCCACAAATATATCACCACGAAGGTTAAAAAAAGATGAAGAGGGCAATGGAGCCGTGCTCTATCCAGACTTTGAATCCCTCTACTTCAGAAGAAGCTATGGCACTTATTGTTGATTTAGGATTTGGAAAATATGATGATACTCATATTCAAGTAGCAGAAAAGGCATGAGATGGCAGCACATACTCGCCATATAATATAATTTCAGAAGTAAAACAACAGTGTTATCCTGATAACAGAGAGCAGAGCTGAGGTTCCTCTGAAATATATTTTAGATCATACAGTGCAACTATTAGTGCTTGTACAAGATGAGGTATTAGAAAATATTCTAGGTGACTTAAGTGGCATAAATAGTATATATAAATGTTAATTAAATACAAATAAAACTACGTTTTATTTTTATTTAATTAATACATCTGGATTTTCATCAAGTAAACACCAACTCAATTGATTATTTATAAATGGGTAAAAGTTCTAGTTTCGTGAAAATATGTCCAATGGGAGAGCAAATACAAACTTTATAAAATTTCACCCTCCTGTAAGGAGTGATTTTTAATCAAACAAAAGTAATGGGAGTTTCTATACATGCAGAAAATGCATTGGTTAACAAATGTGTGAAGTGTCGTGAAAATATGTGTAATAGGAAAGCAATTTTAAATTTTATAATATTTAACCCTCCTGTAAGGGGTAATTTTTTAATCATACAAATGAAATGAGAGTTTTTATACAGGCAGAAAGTGCAGTGGTTAACAAATGTTGAATTTTTGTGAAAATATGTCTAATAGGAGAACAATCGTAGATTTTATAAAATATCACCCGCCTGTAAGGGGTGGTTTATTCGAGCAAAAGTACTGAGAGTTTCTATACGTAGAAAATGCAATGGTTAACAAATGTGTGAATGTACGTGAAATTATGTCTAACAGGAGAGCAATTGTGTCTTTTATAAAACTTAGCCCTCCTGTAAGAGGTGGTTTCTTAATCAAACATATGTAATGAGAGTTTCTATACATGCAGAAAATGCATTGGTTATACAAAAGTGTGAAGTTTCGTGGAAATATGTCTAATAGGAGAAAAATTGTATATTTTATAAAATTTCACCCTCCTACAAGGGATGGTTTTTTCAAACAAAAGTAACGTGTGTTTCTATACGTAGTATATAAAATGCAATAGTTTACGACTGTGTGAAGTTTCATGAACATATGTTTAACAGGAGCGATGTCATTAATTTTGTCCAGGTAGATCATAGACTACATTTTTCCGGATGTGCGGCGTGCGCTGCTACTTCTAAATAAATGTTAATGTGTTTTTACCACCAGCCGTGCGCTGTTATACTTGCCCGGGAGTCTGCTTATCCCGATCTTCTTGGTATCAATAAAAGACAAAAATGGTTATTATGAGTTATCCATAAAATATAAACATATACTGTCGCGGACTTTTTGTAAAATTTTATGAGATATTCAGTTCTGTACATATTAATCTGGTGTATTTGTTATGGTTTAGGCAGCGTAAGCCATTTAAGCGTCAAAATAGGGACTTTATTTCACGTTTTTCACTACAAAGGGTGATTTTTAAGGGTTAAGGGGTTCAATATTACAACTCTCTTATAGCTTATGTTCATCCCGGGAATCTCCTGAACATTTTGCAAAAAACTTAATCAAAATCGGATCAACGGTATGACCGCACATAGAATACGAACAAACAAACCAACAAACATTGATTTTTATTTATTATTAGATTAAATTAGATTAGATATTCTACAGGATGGGTTCACGCTGTAGCGCAGTTAGTTAAGGCAACATGCTACAATCCGGAAGGTCGGGGGTTTGATTCCCGGTGAGCTTAGACTGGCCTATGTCTTCTATGGGCTAGGGTTCGACTCAGTGTTTGATGAAAGTGAGTACCAGACGCTTATTCTAGGAGAAATAGCGGTCATCACGCAGAGCTTATATTTCGTGCCGATTGTCTAGTTGTAGAAACGTGAGAGCCATAACCTTCCACTAGCCCAAAGTCTGCTAAGGCCTATAGTAGGATCACTATACGAGTACATTCTAAAGAAAATGTAATTAATTTTAACAAGGTTCTTGAACAACTCAGGACTTTTGTGTAGCAATTCATATGCGGGTGTGAAGGGTTGAAAGGTTTGTTCAGAGGCCTCAGTTTCTTCTTATGCCCAAATATACGGTACAGGACCTAAGTCTTTACTTTCCCATGCTCAAGTCCATCTGCTCCAGCTGGGTTTGAATCCATGGATCTCGGAACTAGAGGCCAGCATGTTAACCACAACTAGTAGGATCTCTCAGATTTTCTATTATTTTTGCTATAATTTGGACCGCGGCTAGTCTTGCAGCTTGGCAGCATTACTATCGAGATTAACTGAGGTGAGGGTGTTTTAATAGTTCTGTAGTGTCGCGTCATCACTGCATTAGTTCATCCGAGTTTAAGTCAGCCCACGTCAAATTTTAGTACAAGAGCACCAGTAAGTTGATTAGGAGAGCACCAGTAAGTTGATTAGGAGAGCACCAGTAAGTTGATTAGGAGAGCACCAGTAAGTTGATTAGGAGAGCACCAGTAAGTTGATTAGGAGAGCACCAGTAAGTTGATTAGGAGAGCACCAGTAAGTTGATTAGGAGAGCACCAGTAAGTTGATTAGGAGAGCACCAGTAAGTTGATTAGGAGAGCACCAGTAAGTTGATTAGGAGAGCACCAGTAAGTTGATTAGGAGAGCACCAGTAAGTTGATTAGGAGAGCACCAGTAAGTTGATTAGGAGAGCACCAGTAAGTTGATTAGGAGAGCACCAGTAAGTTGATTAGGAGAGCACCAGTAAGTTGATTAGGAGAGCACCAGTAAGTTGATTAGGAGAGCACCAGTAAGTTGATTAGGAGAGCACCAGTAAGTTGATTAGGAGAGCACCAGTAAGTTGATTAGGAGAGCACCAGTAAGTTGATTAGGAGAGCACCAGTAAGTTGATTAGGAGAGCACCAGTAAGTTGATTAGGAGAGCACCAGTAAGTTGATTAGGAGAGCACCAGTAAGTTGATTAGGAGAGCACCAGTAAGTTGATTAGGAGAGCACCAGTAAGTTGATTAGGAGAGCACCAGTAAGTTGATTAGGAGAGCACCAGTAAGTTGATTAGGAGAGCACCAGTAAGTTGATTAGGAGAGCACCAGTAAGTTGATTAGGAGAGCACCAGTAAGTTGATTAGGAGAGCACCAGTAAGTTGATTAGGAGAGCACCAGTAAGTTGATTAGGAGAGCACCAGTAAGTTGATTAGGAAAGCACCAGTAAGTTGATTAGGAGAGCACCAGTAAGTTGATTAGGAGAGCACCAGTAAGTTGATTAGCTACAAGAGCACCAGTAAGTTGATTAGGAGAGCACCAGTAAGTTGATTAGGAGAGCACCAGTAAGTTGATTAGGAGAGCACCAGTAAGTTGATTAGGAGAGCACCAGTAAGTTGATTAGCTACAAGAGCACCAGTAAGTTGATTAGGAGAGCACCAGTAAGTTGATTAGGAGAGCACCAGTAAGTTGATTAGGAGAGCACCAGTAAGTTGATTAGGAGAGCACCAGTAAGTTGATTAGGAGAGCACCAGTAAGTTGATTAGGAGAGCACCAGTAAGTTGATTAGGAGAGCACCAGTAAGTTGATTAGGAGAGCACCAGTAAGTTGATTAGGAGAGCACCAGTAAGTTGATTAGGAGAGCACCAGTAAGTTGATTAGGAGAGCACCAGTAAGTTGATTAGGAGAGCACCAGTAAGTTGATTAGGAGAGCACCAGTAAGTTGATTAGGAGAGCACCAGTAAGTTGATTAGCTACAAGAGCACCAGTAAGTTGATTAGGAGAGCACCAGTAAGTTGATTAGGAGAGCACCAGTAAGTTGATTAGGAGAGCACCAGTAAGTTGATTAGGAGAGCACCAGTAAGTTGATTAGCTACAAGAGCACCAGTAAGTTGATTAGGAGAGCACCAGTAAGTTGATTAGGAGAGCACCAGTAAGTTGATTAGCTACTTAAATTAAGAAGTAATGGAATCCGGTTAAGAAACTGTACCCGTTAACCGTGTGACTACTTTTGTTGATTACTGCTAGTGAACATCTGCAACCACTTAATTCTCTAATGTCACTGTTTTATTTATGAAAATTCTCTTAAAACTGTCTTAAATATTCCTTAAAGTGTTCAAATTATGAAGAGGGGAGGTGATATGTCAAGTTTATATTCTTTTGGCTTTTCATCTTTTTTCTGGCATTGGAATAGTCTCGAACGGTAGGATAAATCCGTGCTTCTTGCGTCTAACTGTATGATTTAGAAACCAGAATTTCTGTGCAATTTCGCGTTCTCTGATGTTTTCCAATAGTATCTATCTCCAGTAACTGAATCCAGTTCATAACATTGATTTCCACTTTCCTAACATCCATTTTAATATTATCCTGCCATATGTATCTAAAAGTATATTTTGCCCAAACTTTGAAATAATTTCAATTGTCGTCCATTCTAGATTCATAATCTGCTATATTTTACAAACTTCATTATATTACATAAACGATAAGAATGATGGAGTTATTCGCTGAGAAGTTTCCGCCCGTCACCATTTTAATCGGTTATGATCCTATGACTTAAGTCCATTTATACGTAACATTAATTACTAGAGTTTTTAGATGATGAACATTCCCTCAGGGGTCCTCATCTAGGGGATATGTGGATGGCGACCACAAGGTGCCCAAGCTGAGCAAAACATTTCTTCCACTTACTTGTTTTTGCACTCTTTTAATTTTACTATCTAACCTCTCCTGGTTAACTCTTGTTTTTTTCGACCCCGACGCTATTAGGGCATCCGAGGGCTAAGGGAGTCTTTCCTTTCTTCCATTTCTTCTTTCCTTTATTTTCTTTTCTTCTCCAGAAAAGCCTGACCAGAGGCTATAAGATGGCAGCCCCATCACTGGTCTTGCCTTCCTTTGGCCAGCAACCAATCGAAGGGACTATTATTATGCTTTCAAGTCTTATACGAGAATTTCCCGGAAGGATCAAACTAATGACGACCAAAGCATGAAAAAGGACAACTCTTGGAAGAAAAAAAATATTTTGCTTTTTAGCACATGGAATGTACAAGGGATTAACTATAAAGATGATCAATTAGATGATATCTTGTGCAAAAAGGGGATTTCATTAGCTGTAATATCAGAAACAAAAAATAAATTACAAGGCACCAAAGAAACTCAAAATCACATTCAATTTTATAGTGGTGTAAAAAAACATATTCATGCACAAGCAGGAGTAGCCGTTATGATTCATAAACGATTTAGAAATTCAATACATAGCTATACTTTTTGGAATGAAAAAATAATTCAAATCTGAATAAAATTATCTCTAGGATACTTAACAGTGATAGGTATATATGCACCTGTAGAAGGAGATGAAGAAGAAAGTGAAAAATTGTATCATGACTTCCAGAAAGTTATCTGCACAATTAATAATAATGATCATCATCATCATCACTCCAAGGATTAGGCAATTGCCCGTTCCGAAATGATATGATTATAATTTTGGGTGATTTAAATGCCAGAATTGGTAATACTAAATTTGATACATATATAGGACCATATGGAGAGCAAACCTGTAATAGAAATGGCTTACGGTTAATTTATTTTGTCATGTTTAATCAATTCACAATAATGAACTCAGTATTTAACCACAAGGATAGTCACAAATATACATGGGAAGCCAGGGGTCTTAAATCAATAATTGACTATGCTATATGTAATAAAAAATTAGCATCTAAAGTTCTTGATACAAGAGTTTACAGAGGATCTGAAATCGAATCAGACCATTACTTACTTGTTTGTCCAATTCGTATGCCACCGAGATGGAAAAATAAAAATAAAATTAATAATATAAAATTTGAAAATGTGGACTATACTTATAAAGTAAGTCTTTTCCGAGATCCCACTATTACCTGGCTATACAAATGCAGATTAGATCGTCTAGTTCAAGAAACACCGGTTGGCGAAAATATTGAAGAAGAATGGCTTGCTCTACAAAGTATTTTGACACAAGCAGCAAATGAAAGCCTGGGTATCAAAACTAAATGGAATCGAAAAAAAGGACTACGGATATGGGATGAAAACATCAAAAAAGTAATTGATGATAAACGTGAAGCATACAAAAAATTCTTGTCTACAAAAAAAGATGAAGATAAAGTAGAGTATCATAGGAAGAGAGCCATAGCTAAAATTGAAGTTCGCAAAAAACATAGACAAAGCTGGGAACAATTTGTATCATTTTTGGAAAATTATATCACTAGGCCTCAACCAAAAATATATAAAGTTTAAAAAAAATTAAATAATGATTCAAAAGAAAATGCACATTTAAATTGTATATCTAAAGAATCTTGGCTTAACTACTTTCATCATTTATGGACACAAAAGGATGATTTATTACAAATACCAATCTCTAATAACACTGCTTTGGAACAAATTTCTATAGATGAATTAACTGATGTTGTTAAATCATTAAAAAGTAACAAAGCTCCCGGAGAAGACCACATTAATCAAGAATTATTTAAATTTTCAACTAAAAAAATTTTAGACAGATTTCTTATTCTCCTTAATATGATATGGGAAGGACAAGAACCACCACAAAGCTGGAACAAATCCATTGTAATACCAATCTTCAAAAAAGGAAGTCGCCAAATCCAAGATAACTATCGTGGAATTAGCTTGTTGAACTCTGGATATAAAATTTATGCTAATATAGTTAAGAATAAATTGAAAAAAATTTATGAAAATATAATTGGAGAAGAGCAGAATGGATTCAGAAAGGGTAGATCTTGTACAGATGGATTCTTCACTCTAAAACTACTATTAGAAAAGCACAAGGAATTCAATATAGAAACTCATATCGCCTTCGTTGACTTCATAAAGGCTTTTGACAAAGTAGACAGAAATATATTATTACAAATTTTAGCTGATGATAACGTTCCACAACAATATATTACTAATATCTTCAACATCTATAAAGATAATGAAATCTCTGTTAAACAAGATGGCAAACTATCTTCTTGGGAAAAGATCAACACTGGAGTAAGACAGGGATGTGGACTTTCACCGGTGCTTTTCATTATATATATGAATAAATTAATAAACGAATGGAGGAAAACACAACGAGGATATATACCCATCAATAGGAACCTCAAACTCGATGCTTTTCTTTTTGCAGACGATTTAGCGCTTCTGGCACTTTCCGAAAATGATTTGCAACGATCAATTTATAATTTACAAAAAAATAGGTGCCAAATTTAATATGGAAATATCAATTAACAAAACTAAAATTATGGCATTTCATGGGAAGGACCCCATACAAAGTAAAATCTGTCTCCAGAATAAAATTTTAGAGAGATCTAATCAATTTAAATACCTTGGATATTATCTCTCTATCTGGGGTGAAAAAGATATCCCTGAAAAAATTACTAGTTATAATAAAAGTTTAGGAATTATTAATCAAGTTATGAAACCATCCCTTGTACAAAAAAACACCAGATTACGTTTATATAACACTTTGGCTAGAGCAGTGTTGACCTATGGTAGTGAAGCATGGACACTAAAAAGACAACATGAAAGCAGAATAACGGCTTGTGAAATGAGATTCATGCGCAGAACAGCGGGTTACACCAGATGGGATCGGAAAAGGAACACCGACATCTTAAAAGAATTGAAGACTACGCCAATTTTGGAATATATTAAACAGTACCAACTAAATTGGAAACACCATCTTGAAAGAATGACTTCAAATCGGATCCCCAAAGCTGTTTATAATTATATACCAAGAGGACGAAGATCACTGGGCCGTCCTATGAAACGCTGGAGGGAAAATTTTCTATAGGATCGTAACAGGCCTTGGCTTATTACTTGGAAGGAAGAAGAAGAAGAAGAAGAAGAAGAAGAAGAAGTTGAAGAAGAAGAAGAAGAAGATGATGATGATGATGAACATTTTATAATCTTTCTTGTTATTGTTTGATATTGTTATTGTTTGTTTTCCTCAGTCACTGCATTTAAATAAATAAATAAATAAATATATTAGAGTTTCGTCTAATATTATCACTGATCATATCTCGGAGCATCTACCGAAAAAATAAATAAATTCCTAATCAGAAGTTGAGAACTCAAGAGATCTGGATCTGCAATCAGCACAAATCCTCTGTTTTATACCATAATTATATGAGAAAATATCTTAGAAAATAATTTTATCAGTACCAAATTTGCCTCCATTATAATCCAGTATTAATGCTATTACACTATTGATCGAAAATAACCCATAACTTAATTCAGATTTGAAAATTCCGTTTGCAGTTTGTAGCCTATTCGCTAGCCTGCTTTCACAATAAATAAGGAAACTAAAATATGTTAGGCGTCAAAGTACCATACTGTACCATATGTTGTTAGCACAGGAAAAAGATCAATATTCTGATTCATCACCTTTATTCTCAGATTTTACAATATTTGAGATCTTTTTGTTCCCATTTAAAAACTCTATAGTCAATTTCAATTTCTCTCTATTTTTGCACGCTTCTTCCTCCAAGCCTCTTTCTTTGTTCCGACTGTTCCTTGTGTCTGTGTTAGTTTTGTCTTCCTCTCTTCAGTTTCCTGTCGAATTCCTTACATATATATCATCTTCGATAATCTGTCTTCCAACACCATTTTCATAAATCCAAACCATCTTAACCCATTCGCCTCAGAAGACGAGGTATACTCGCCGGCTGTTAAATGGCCTTCAACTCAGAAAACGAGTTACACTCGCTTAACTATATTAAATATTTCGCAATATTTTGTACATCCCTTGGCAGGGTAATCTTTTGTTAACATTTATGAACAGCAGGCCTTCATCTTTATTGTGATCATTAGTACCGTTTCTTTTGTTTGTTTTGAATGTCTGAATACAGACAATATAATTTACAGTGATTTAAATTCAGTTTTTGGGCAAATGCATTGAACATTTGCCTGAAGCAAATTGGTTAATTGTGTTTTTTTATAGTTTTTACCAAGGTTCCTTGCACGTTTATCTTTTCTCTTGCAACATTATTTCTAAATATTATTATTATTATTATTATTATTATTATTATTATTATTATTATTATTATTATTATTATTATTATTATTATTATTATTATTATTATTATTATTATTATTATTATTATTATGGTTGGTTGATGTCTATTTATTGCAACCAACATCATTTGCAATCTTGCTCTCCAGTAGGCCCTACTATGAAGTTTTGAAAATTTCCTGTTTGATGACTGTACAGTTTTGAGGAGTTCGTTATCGATTTCTTCCTCTGGGTTGTTACATAGAATGTATCTTTGTGTAGACAATATCTTGATCTTGTGTAGGTGTTTTGCAATACAGTCATGACTTATAGTTAATTTGAATTGAACGAATACTGTATTCCATAGAAATTTTGGAATGGAGATAGTGTTCTGAAAGAGGAATTCGTATTTCTTGTCTTTGAGGATTATTGAAATCTGTATTATTATTATTATTATTATTATTATTATTATTATTATTATTATTATTATTATTATTATTATTATTATTATTATTATTATTATTATTATTATTATTATTGTTGTTTTTGTTGTTCTTACTGTGAGTTCTTATTTTTCTATGGCTTCGCGTCCCTTTTAATCCAGCCTTAGCCTCTCTTATAATAATCGACCATTCTCTTCTGTCATGCTCTTTATTCGTCCATCTTTTAACTTGCAGGGCTCACAAATCAGCCTAGACATTTTCCAAGAACCTCAATTTCTGTCGCCACACATTACGTACATCTTCCGGTCTTTAATTTATATATATATACTTTTTTTTAATGCCCTCTTCTATTCTAATGACTTGTCCCAACCATTCAAATCTTCGGGTCTTAATTTTAGCTATAATATCAAATGACTTACGGTATACTGTATTTTCAATTCTCCATTGTCCACTGTCCAGTTTCATTCTCTTTGTTAGTGTCCAAGCCTCACTTCCATATAAAATGAAGTTATTATTATTATTATTATTATTATTATTATTATAAGTTATTATTATTATTATTGTTGTTGTTATTGTTATTATGATATGGTATGGTATGGTCTATTATTAAATGGTAGGGTCATAAAATTAATGACAAAAGACAGATTCCCAACAAGAATACTACAATTAGTGCCACTTGAATTGATGGTATTTTGAGCAACATGGGGGAGTAATGAATGGAAGATGGAGATTGGAATAACAGAGAGATATGATTTAAATAGAGCATGAGTCAATAAATGAAAAAAAGCCAACCCAGCAAACCCTAAAGGTAAAATTATATTATTGAGTGTAGAAATATGTGAAACCTGCTAAATAAAATAATAATAATAATAATAATAATAATAATAATAATAATAATAATAATAATGTGCCTTGTAACATTACATAGATAACTGCATTTCTTTATCATAAAATAAATAATCATTCAGATATTTTTATACTATACGCAAAGTTAACATGACAGAGAGAGAGAGAGAGAGAGAGAGAGAGAGAGAGAGAGAGAGAGAGAGAGAGACAACACACGGCACATATACACTCAAACTTGAGAATAATAGTCAGATGATTAAGGATACTTACAGGAATGATGTCTCTGAACAGTAGTACAGAAGTTTCTGATTGGCATAATCAAGTCTTTTTTACACGCTTTATAATAGCTTGACCTGTATCTATCTATCTATCTATCTATCTATCTATCTATCTATCTATCTATCTATCCTATCTATCTATCTATCTATCTATCTATCTATCTATCTATCTATCTATTCATCTATCTATCGATCTATCTAGCTATCTATCTATCTATCTATCTATCAATCTATCTATCTATCATCCATCTATCTATCTATCTATCGTATCTTCATCTATCTATCTATCTATCTATCTATCTATCTATCTATCTATCTATCTATCTATCTATCTAATCTATCTATCTATCTATCTATCTATCTATCTATCTATCGATCTACTATCTATCTATCTCTCTATCTATCTATCTAATCTATCTATCTATCTACTAGCTCATCTATCTATCTATCTATCTATCTATCTCTCTATCTATCTACCTATCTACTACCTACCTACCTACCTACCTAACCTACCTCTATCTACTCTATCTATCTTCTCTCTTCTATCTATCTACCTATCTATCTAATCTACCCTATCTACCTACTCACCTACCTACCTACCTAGCTCCCTACCTACCTACCCCTACCTACCTACCCTACCTACCTACCTCCCTACCTACCTACCTACCTACCTACCTACCTCCCTACCTACCTACCTCCCTACCTACCTACCTACCTACCTACCTACCCTACCTACCTACCCTACCTACCTACCCACCTACCTACCTACCTACCTACCCTACCTACCTACCCCTACTACTACCTACCTTACCTACCTACCTACCTACCTACCACCTACCTACCTACCTACCTACCTACCTACTCTACCTACCTACCTACCTACCTACCTACCTACCTACCTACCTACCCTACCCTACCTACCTAACCTACCTACCTAACCTACCTACCTACCTACCTACCTACCTAACCTACCTACCTATCCTTACCTACCTACCTACCTACCTACCTACCTACCTACCTACCTACCTACCCTCCTACCTACCTACCTACCTACCGTACCCCACCCCAACCCTCACCTACCTCCCTACCTACCTACCTACCTTCCCTACCTCCCAACACCTACCTACACAACTACCTACCTACCTACCTACCTACCTACCTACCTACCTACCTACCTACCTACCTAACTACTACCTACCTACCTACCTAACCTACCATACCTACTACTACCTCCGTACCTACCTACACCTACCTCCCTACCTACCTACCCTACCTACCTACCTACCTCCTACTACCTACCTACCTACCTACCTACCTACCTACCTACCGACCTACCGACCTACCTACCTACCCCACCTACCTAACCTACCTAACCTACCGACTACCTACCACCTACCTACC
>JASPKZ010007314.1:885000-1066944 GCA_030220185.1 Diploptera punctata | reverse complement strand
GTCCGGGGTATGGTGACGTCCTTCCATCGTAGTTGTGGTCGTCAAAGGCCTTTTCTGCTGAGGTGTCCAGTCACGTACTTTCTTAACAAATCTACTGTTCTCCATTCTATCTGTGTGTTGGTACTAGTTCAGTCCTCTATCATTTATCCAGAGGTTTATAGATTCAATTTCACATTCTTCTCTAATAACAGAGCTGCGAATTTTCTCTCTCAGCGATTTTCCTACGATTTTCCTTAAAACTTTAATTTCGGTTGTTTCATTGATTTGTTTTGTTTTTTGAGTTTCTGTACGGCATTCTGGAGAAGGGGTTATTGTTGGGCAAAGAGGTAAAGATTGGATTTGGTGACACTAGGAATACTGAAGGAGTTCTCCATGTGTGAGAACTTAGGTTGCTCGGTTGGTATTCGGTAGAGTCGAGGTTCTTATCTCGGGATTCCACGAGGACTTCGTCGGGCAGAATTAATGTGTAAAGAATGTCTGGTAAAAGTAGTTATTCTTAACTTTTATACACTGCAAGTAATTGTCTATATGTGAAGTGAATTTATCTAACTCTCGGAACGCAGTGTTTTGAGAAGTTACTTTGTTTGATCGTATACGAGAAGAAAAGTGACGAGGAGAAGCCTCTCTCGCCTATAGGTAAATTAGTTACTCCCACTACCTCGATCACGTGGACCTAAGGTCTGTGCTTAGGCACATATAACGAAACATATAATTGGTTAATGCGCCCTCCTATTTTGATCCCGGGGGTGTTACAAATTTATTATTGGCGATTTACGCCTTCAGAGGTTGGACCTTTTTTTCCCCGTGCTGGCTTCACGTACAGTCTAGTCACAAACATTAGCTAGGCTTGGTTTTTTCTTAGGCTTGGGTTTTTTCCTAGTCTTCCGACGCTAGAAACTTGCCATGTTCCCACACTTTTTGCTAACGATGTTTGTGTCAGGGTAAAACCCCCGCTTGCACATTTAGCTAATGAGTTATGGTTATCACGCTAAATCAGTTAACTGGAGGCTTAGAAGATATTTCTACTCAATCTGTCTAGCAAAGGATTATTGTCATTAGTAAGTTATTATCATGTGTCAGCCACTTCCGTCTTCACAAAAGAAAGGGTTACATTACCTGAGTTGTCTGCCTTCTTTAATAACTAATAATTTGATTACATTGATGCTGACTTCTTTGGATCATTTTATATGGCCTTTGCTCCTACATAATCAGGTTCTACTCGCTTTCCTGATCAATTTGAATATAAATATGACCTAAGTCCAGTAACTGCTTCATTTAATGTTGTTATAATTTCATCTGATTATTATTGCCGATAGGGATTTATTTAGATTTACACAGGATGCTGTATGAATGGATTGCCACAAATGCCCTATAAACAAATGGAAAAATCAAGGGATTTTTTATTTGTTTATAATCCTCTCGCGTAATATAATGCTAGTATCATAGCTATAGTGGCCTTTAAAGAAAAAATGGCTATAATATTTTGGTAAGAGCACGTTAATCCTGAGAGTGTTGCCAGCACGTCAATTATGTTCAGATTGTAAACACTGATATGTATCCCTTTTTACCTGGGATCGTTCTTTGAGGTTAAATAGACTCACTTTCTGCAATATAGACATACATAAATATTCATAAAGAAAAAAAAAAGATACACCCTTAATATAAATTTGGTGGCCTACTCAAACCATTCATGCTTATACAATTACCATTCAAAACTATTTAGTTGAATACCAGTATAGCATAAATTGCTTCTTCATGTGTAACTGTTTATTTTCAATTTAATTTACACCTTAATATCTACCTACATTATAATGTGCGTCTACAGCTTGGGAATTCATTTGCGATGAACCAGTTTTGTCTACTTCAAACCATATGTCGAATAATACTTCAGTTTTGCTAAATTTAATTTAAATTGAGTCAATAAGACTTATTTACATGGATCTATATCTTTTGCGACCAAAATACTAAATATCGCGTTTAAGCAGCTGTGCTATCGTTATACAATTATTATTGATAGTATTACCCCCTGATATCATTTTTTTTCCCCATAGGTATTGCATACATACGAATTCATCATGATTATTAATCCATGAAATATTCATGATTCTTATATTTTATTCTCAACATACTTCGGCCCATTTACTTTGCCAAAGCATAGCTGTCATTACTCAGCCAAACGACGTTATTTTCTTAAGCGTGCAAAATCATTTCCTTCGAATACAGAATCGCATAGTATGTCACATTCGCTTCCACCAGCGACCATGACTCCATCTCATCTCATTATTAACATCGAATACAAATTCGCACAAATTGTCACATTCGCTTCCATCAGCGATCATGACCTCATCTCATCTCATTATTAACATCGAATACAAATTCGCACAAATTGTCACATTCGCTTCCACCAGCGACCATGACTTCATCTCGTCTCATTATTAGATAATACGGGATCCCTTGCCCTCAAATATTTTCAACAAATAGCACGTGTTATACAAACACAGTGACGTGCCGCTTCGGCCCACGTCTACAAATTAAATTCTGTAAATATAATCAACAAATAAATTCCTCACGCTTTATAGGTTCACACCGTCACTCGGCCTTTCAATTAAGGTGCATTGAGCTTCACCCTGTCTCATTAGCTCTATATTTACGCTGTCTGATTGTTATTTTAGACAAAAGAATCATAATCATCATGATATTATTCGTATTCAGATTGTTGTACAAGTTTCTTCAATTACCTATATGTATTAAACAATGACAATGGCCTATCTGGGCTCATTTTAACATTTACTGGATTAAGTAGATACTGCAGCTTTCTGCTCGAGCGATTGGGTTAAAACATTTAAAAATATAGATCCATTCTCCATCGTTAAGTTCAAATCAACAATTTATTAATCACCCTCAATCTTAGCTGAAAGTGGACATGCATGTGTTATATATTCACACTAGTTCAATTAATTATATCATATTCATCAATATGGGGGTATTATCACGATTAATATCTAAATCGACATTTCACTTTATTTTTTTTCGCAGTCATTGTGCCCTTTCCTCTCGCGATTAGCGTTTTAATCTAGGCCTATTTTATCACTTTATTAGTGTCATTTATTTAGTTACTGATTATACCATACAACATTTATTTATTTTTTTCCACTAATACTTTTCATTTATGTCCTAATCTCAGCTAGTATTGAGTTCGAATCCCGTGAAAACTGGTTCATGCATTTAAGTATAATTTATCAGGTCTTGTTTTTTTTTTTTTTTCGTTTGGGGATTATGTAGAGCTTATATGTTTGTACCTTTTGTATGTTATATCAAAATTTTGTCGGTATATAACCACTTCCTTACCTGGGTACTGCATAATTTCAGCGTTTACATTGACCTTTATCTCATACCTAAAATCACAGTAGTGTCTACCTGTGCACACAATACAATATAGTACAATGCAAGACATACACACATACGTAATATATCCATTCCGTTGTCATTCTTACGTGTAAAAATCTCTCCCTCCTATTTTTCGAGTGTCATTTTCACTGTCCGTCTATCTACCCTTAATACTATTAGTGTCTAATTTCACAGTCTGTTAACTCGCAAAGGCCTCCTGTACTATTATTATATACATGTTTTGCGATACTACGCCCACACGCAAACAAACTCTGAACACTCGCATGGTAATTTATCGGGTCTTTACAGCCTCAATCTTATCCTTAGATTCACATATGATGACTAGACTTTTGTCAAAATTTTTCAAATGATTCTTACTCCTATCATCTAGGTTAGTATGCGCCACAGAATTACTAGCGATCTCTGGGTTCCCTAGTATCTCTGTACGTGCATATGTTTTGTGATTAGCCGTCGTCCAAGAAACACTCTCCGACGCGTATGATTCATTTTCGGGGTTCCTATCCTTTTGACCTCTACTATTTATGTTCTTTGTGATGACACTTATTTCATCATTTAGTTTGCTAATTTCGTTAGTCACTTTCTGTTCTATTAGTGCCTAACTCATTAAATCTAGGCTCTACTATCATTTCAATCAATTCAGAGCGTTTATCCTGCTCTGCAATTTTCTGAGCTACTTGGGGCTTTAGTGTTTTTCTTGTTCGTGGGCTGGCTTTTGTACAAATAGACACATATAATTTACCCTTTTGTCCGAGTTCTCTACGCTACAGAGCGCATTCTTGTCGACTCGTTTTATTTCCCCTTGTAATTCCTCCTGTTTCTCCCCTAAGTTAGTTTGTAACGTTATTATACTATTGTTCATCTCTGTTCTCATTTGACTTATTACCCTGTTTTCTGTTTTCTCTGAGTCTTTAATAAGTTTTTGTTCCATTTTATTTATCTTTAGTTCTACACACGCTGACGATTCATTTATTTTCGCTTCTAGCATCTCTCTATCTTTTCTCATCTCATCCCTTAATGTTTCTTTCAACGTAAATACATCCTTTTCCCTGCTTATCTCCATCTGTCCTCTCCAAGTTTCAAATTCCCGTTTCATATTCCTCTGCATTGCCTCTAAATCCATTTTCCTATTTCTATCCATCGTCTCTAAATCCATTTTCCTACTTCTATCCATCTCCTCTATTCTCGACATTAGCATTTCCATGTATTTCATGGTGTCGGTGCTTGGATTTCCCTTGTCCTCTACTTCCCCTCTAGCTTCTACTCTTGCGTTGTTTTCACTATTTTCCCCTGTGCTCTGCTCTAAGTTCTCTCTGCCATCTTCGTTATCCTCTCCCATCCTTGCGATTTCGTTCTCTTCCTTCAATCAGTTGCCCACAAGCCTTCTCCCTAATCTCTTCGTGTTTCCTATCCATTTTTTTTTTTTATCTTTATTTGCCTGCCTCTTTCTATTCGTACTTCTTAACAACATAAATACACACAGATATATTCTCCGTTAAATCACTGTAATATTTTGATTTCTTATATAGGTAAAAAGTAAAAAAAATGCTTATTCTGTTGTTGTGTCACTTACTGCTTCCTTCCTTCAGTTGCTGTCTGTCTGCTTGTTGCCATCATCTTCTCTGTCCTGGTTGCCTCGTGGTCGTGGGACTTAGTCGTTCTCTGCCGTTGATTTCTATTCGTGTGTTACTTTACGACCTATTCTGCCCGCACGTTAGGGAGCCAATATGGAGAAGGGGTTATTGTTGGGCAAAGAGGTAAAGATTGGATTTGGTGACACTAGGAATACTGAAGGAGTTCTCCATGTGTGAGAACTTAGGTTGCTCGGTTGGTATTCGGTAGAGTCGAGGTTCTTATCTCGGGATTCCACGAGGACTTCGTCGGGCAGAATTAATGTGTAAAGAATGTCTGGTAAAAGTAGTTTATTCTTAACTTTTATACACTGCAAGTAATTGTCTATATGTGAAGTGAATTTATCTAACTCTCGGAACGCAGTGTTTTTGAGAAGTTACTTTGTTTGATCGTATACGAGAAGAAAAGTGACGAGGAGAAGCCTCTCTCGCCTATAGGTAAATTAGTTACTCCCACTACCTCGATCACGTGGACCTAAGGTCTGTGCTTAGGCACATATAACGAAACATATAATTGGTTAATGCGCCCTCCTATTTTGATCCCGGGGGTGTTACAAATTTATTATTGGCGATTTACGCCTTCAGAGGTTGGACCTTTTTTTCCCCGTGCTGGCTTCACGTACAGTCTAGTCACAAACATTAGCTAGGCTTGGGTTTTTTCTTAGGCTTGGGTTTTTTCCTAGTCTTCCGACGCTAGAAACTTGCCATGTTCCCACACTTTTTGCTAACGATGTTTGTGTCAGGGTAAAACCCCCGCTTGCACATTTAGCTAATGAGTTATGGTTATCACGCTAAATCAGTTAACTGGAGGCTTAGAAGATATTTCTACTCAATCTGTCTAGCAAAGGATTATTGTCATTAGTAAGTTATTATCATGTGTCAGCCACTTCCGTCTTCACAAAAGAAAGGGTTACATTACCTGAGTTGTCTGCCTTCTTTAATAACTAATAATTTGATTACATTGATGCTGACTTCTTTGGATCATTTTATATGGCCTTTGCTCCTACATAATCAGGTTCTACTCGCTTTCCTGATCAATTTGAATATAAATATGACCTAAGTCCAGTAACTGCTTCATTTAATGTTGTTATAATTTCATCTGATTATTATTGCCGATAGGGATTTATTTAGATTTACACAGGATGCTGTATGAATGGATTGCCACAATTCACAACCATGTGCTAGAACTGGTCTTATGACAGATTAGTAAATTCTTACTTTACACACACACACACATACACACACACACACATACACACACACATACACACACACATATATATGTATATATATATATATATATATATATATAATTCTTCTGTATGTGTGTTTGTTACTGAACTCCTCCTAAACGACTAGATCGATGTTGATGAAATTTTTTTGCGTGTGTCTGATTGGGCTCCTCGATGGTTCAGATTCACAATTGGACCCTCTAAAACCGTTAGGTGTAGGAGTTCACCTTAAGTTAAAATTTAAAAATCGCTCTTTTTTTTAATGCTTTTCAACAAATTCAGTATATCGTATAAAAATAAACCGAGGTAAGTATTGTCCAAAAATGAGCTAAATCCGACAGTAAGAAGTGGAGGGTTACTTGAAATCCTAAATTAAAAACTGCCTAAACGACTGGACCGATTTTGATGGATTTTTTTTTTGTGTGTGTTCGAGTGGGTCCCTGGATGGTTTAGATTCACAATTGGGTTCGGTAGGTGGCCCTGTGATCGGCTTATAGGATGTTTTATGTCAGACGTGTAGTCATCTGCATTATCGACATTTTTCGTCCGAAAACAATGTGACGTCATCATGCACGCTTCTTGAGCCACAACAGATAGCAATGAGGAGTTTTCTTGCGAACCTAATTACGTCTTAATTAGTTAATTTTATGGTAAAAAAGTAACATTTTTTATCATCCGACCATGACACGAGAATGTCAGGACAATATCTGCCGGGTCCGCTAGTTTTATCTAGAAGTTTGCAGCCAGCTACACTTCTTAGAAATCTCATTTCAGTATAGAGCGATTCCATGAAAATGTCATACCGAGATGAAAATTTTTAAATTGACGCAGGAATAATTTTTTTGGCGTAATATATATCTTTAAGGATCAAATTTTCTGATTCTGTAAGATAATGTTCCATAAGTGTATTGTTTTAATCTAATATTAGTGGTGGAACTTATCATATTCCAAACCTGTAAAAACACGCAAAATTTTACCAATTTGTTGTTAATGATTTGGTCGTATTAATTCGTTTTATTTTACGAACTCTTTTGTTAAACCATACTTTGGTCTTCCCTAGTCGTAAATGTAATAATATTAATTGACTTAATTGACTTCTAATGTTCTACATACCTTAAATGTGTCCTATAATTGTTAACTGCAAGCTATGGTCAGTCAGTCACAGAAAACGTATAAAAATTACTGTACATAACATAATAATTAATGGAATAAAATTTCCTCTTGGATTCTACGTTATCGGTACACAACTAACCAAAAAATATTGAAGACATTTTCTTGTAAAGTCATCATTTTTTACGCTAGTGTCCCATGACTGACTGACTGACTGACTGACATGCATGGTGCAGTCAGTTGCTTGCTGCACTCCGCTGAGGATTAACATAAACATGGTTTAAAAATCTGGTAGACTCTTCGGCTCAGATGTTCCATAAGTAATTACTGACCCTTTTCCTATGTCAATTTGAGCTAAAAGACAGTTAGCGGAAGCATTTAAATATATTCAGGAAAAAGGTTGCAATAAACGAAACAGCCATTCTTGTTGATTTCTCAGAAAATTATACAAAATGAGGTCCAGGCAATGTAACACTACTTACTTGCATTTTTAGATTTTGACAAATGGAACTTCTTTGAATCGTACAATTGAAAGGGGGCTATAAATGCGATTGGCGGTCAAGTAAAAAGGATGGCATGGATGTATGAAAAATCGGGAAAGAAGGTACAAAATGGTGCAGAATTATGTAATGTGAGCTGTAAAACCAACCAAATAACTGTAGTCGTAAAATTATATAGAAGAAGGAAAGAATGTTTTTAAAAAATCTGAATATCTTGCATCTATCAGAGACTCATTGCGTATACAACGTGAAAGCGTTGGACCCGTATGCTATAGAGTATGCACAACAGTCAAACAATCAGCGCAACAAACATAACTGAAGTCGCAAAATTATACAGAAGAAGGAAAGAATTTTTTTTTAAATCTGAATATCTTGCATCTATCAGAGACTCCTTGCGTATACAACATGAAAGCGTTGGACCCGTATGTTATAGAGTATGCACAATTCTCAAACAATCAGCGCAACAAATTCATAAATTCATGTGTTAAAAACAATTAAATGGCGTGACAGGCATAGAAAGCCATTGGCTGCTAATCTCACGTCCAAGTATATCAATCACAGAGGTGAACAATCATCTAACCAACATATAGGTGACATGTGGTCAGCATGTCGGATACTCCAGCCGGTATGGCTGGTTCTCTCGACCGCAACCGCTAAATATTGTAGCTGCCGAAATTCTTCATGATTCTGGGCGGGCACCAATCTCATTGTGGCCGAAATTCCATGAGAAATTTTCTTTTCTCATGGGGCTCGAATCAGTGCTCTCTATTGAGTCATCTTGACTCAAACCATTCAGTTACAGCGTGGGACTTCATGCATGACAGGAAACATTATTTTATTAATGGGTCAAGCCAGGTCAAGTTAGCGGCGAAGACTAGCGAGAGAAATGCGATCTCACACATCGATGTTATGATGTGAGTCATCAGAATTCGGGCTAATTAGAGTTATGTTTTTATTGTTATTTAAAAGTAGAATTCAATACGTCAACAATTGTTTACTAACTACAGCTTACTATTGCGATTTACGGTAATTCGTTTTGAAAGTACATGCACTCTGATAAATAACTAACTTATTAAGAATGTGTATGCATTCTGGGAGGCTTAAATTTTTTATTTCAGTGGTTCAATCTAGAAATGAAAAATATTAAATCTTACATCAGGTAAACTGTAATAAACTCCACTCCAAGAGCGACAGGCCTAGAAGGCTCTTGGTTTACAAACCGGCTGCTGGCCTCACGTCCACATGTGTTAATCACAGAGGTAGACGATCATAAGCCACTGTAGGGGTGACATGTAGTCAGCATGTCGGGTCACCCAGCCGTTATAGTTGGTCTTATCAACATGGAGTCATTACTTATTGTAGCTATCCAAATGCCTCACAATGTTGGGTGGGCACCTGTCCCATACTGGCCGAAATTCCATGAGAAAATGTCTTCCTCCATGGGGACTCGAACCAGCGCAAGTCCCATAGCTCTGCGCCAAGGCTTCTTGCCTTAACCACTCGGCTATGGCGCCGGACTAAATTGTAATCAGTTACTATATATGCAACTTAAAAGTATGTACCTGCTGTGTTGCAATCTTCAGTTTTATATAAGGATTTCTCTCAAGAAAATACTGTTAAAATGGCAATCCAGTTCCCTATTCCAAACACACAGTAACTTCCTGGGTTGATTCTGAGTGTAGTATCCTGGCTGACACTCCGTGCAGATAGGTGGGAGTCTTAACCTCTTGCTACGCCAAAAGCCTACTAGGGACAATAGTATAGCAATAACAACTTACGTAACTGTGGCATTTTCCGTCTGAGAATCTAGCTTCTGTATCTCAAATAATTTTTCCACAGCTCCTCTATAACCAGATAAATGTTATACATTTAATCGATTTACATTCTCCAATTTTAATGTTTCATTTCTTGTTATAAATACATACCCTGGAACAATTTTGATACATGGATTATTTTTGCTATGAAGGTCAAATTTGATGCGTTGATTTCGAAAATTATACTAGTTTTTGCATATCACGAGAATATACAGCACAATTCCGTATTTAAGACAACGTTTAAAATTCGTCATTTTAGTTTCAGTGTAAGTATATGTCACTCTTGCTGCTGCAGTGCTTATTTAAGCTTACAATTAAATGAAATCATGCAATATGTTTAAGACACCGTTTAGAGACTAAAAACGTGCTAAATACGATTTAAAAAATATGTAAGTACGAAAATGTTCAATATTATTATTTATCAAAAAAGACTAACTAAAGTTAAATTTTTTAAAACAATAGTTAGAAGTATCGTGACTTATGGTTCAGAGGTTTGGCCTATAAATTATCAGATGAAAAGAAAATTAATGGTAGCAGAAATGGACTATTGGAGAAGATCTGCTGGGATATCTAGGAGAGAGAATATTATAAATTATATTATATTATAAAAGAGAACTTGAATGTATAAAACTCAATTTTAGAATTTATCATAAGTAATGCTACGAGTGATTTCCAAATTATCGATAAATTCACGACTCACGAAGTGAGGAGTGAATTTACTTACTTACTTACTCACTGGCACTATTGAACCCGTAGGTTCATGGCCGCGCGGACATAAGCTCTCCATACATCCCTATCCTGAGCTAATGCTTTCCAATCATTCCCTGTATAATCTACTTCCCTCAAATCATAGTTAATGTTGTTCTCCCACCTCATTCTTGGTCTACCAACTGGGCGTTTTCCCTCTGGCTTTCCTACAAGAAGCTTCCATGCACGTCTTTCATTCCCCATACGTGCAACATGTCCTGCCCATCGTAGTCTACGAGACTTAACTGTTCTTATTATATCTGGCTTCCTATAAAGATCATGTAGTTCATTGTTATGTAGTCAGTGAGGAGTGAATTTATCTAGAGAATTTGGAAATCAAGAGTGGCATTTGTTAGGACTATTTAACGAATAAAATTAAGCTGTTTACTCACAAATCATTATTTAACTATAGTTATTTTAAAATATTTAATGTAAACGGCGATGTCTGAAAACAAATGAGAAACGACAGGTACGCTTCACCTGCTTCTTTTGTTTATCACTGCAATCAGATCATACTATTTATTGCCAAAGGAACGCAATATTGTAATAATGCTCTCTAGTGGAGAAAAAATGAAACACATCAAACTGTATATTAATTCATTTCTGATGTCGTATGATGTAAATATGACAATTATATTTTTCTGGATTATTACCTGGGAAAAATATATTTAAGAAAGTGCAAACAGTGGTTTCTTTTTTTGGTGGTATAATCAATTGCTACAATGTTTTATATTAACTCCCGCATGCGGCATGTGTTGACATTCATGCACTATATATACAATCTGGTAGCCGTATTTCTTGCAGGCTCAGTCACTGCAAAATAATGGTCAGACCTGTTCAGAATATTATAAAGGAGGAGCTTTCTTTAATATGGTAATTATAACACTGATAAATATTTTGTGAAACACGACTCTGATTGGTTGTAAAACAGAAATCATTGAAACGTGAATGGCCATTGAGTCCCATTTGGGGCATGAGTTAAATAGTCCAAGAAAAGCAACTAAAATGGTACGGGCATATTAGGTGAATGGAGAATGAAAGATTACCAAAAAAAAGTAATGGAATGGACACCATCAGGAATGAGAAGGAAAGGACAACCAAATCTGACGTGGATCAAAGGAATTAGAGAAACTTTGAAGGACTGGGAAATAGAGGAAGAAATGTGTTATAATAGGGAGGAATCGAGGAAAATTATAAAGCAAAATTGAAGACAAATCATTGGTGCCGGAAAAATGTATCAATATTGTTAAAACCGGAAATATATATATTTTTGTAAGCCTATGTTTTCCCTTTACAGAAATTTAGGCGCTCTCCCCTTACAGGGAAGAATTTGGATCATATTAATTTAGTTACACTTGTTTTCGTATAGATGTCATTTTGAGTGGCTCGTGGTCAGCGTCCCGCCTCATACTGACATAGGGAAACCAAGGTAGTACTAGGACGGGAAAATTCGGTAAATTTTGCTTAAGGCCTTTTCATTCAGGCTTAAGGATTTTTACGAGCCTGAAAAATCTTCAGACTCGGGACCAAGGCTTAAAGTCCCTCCCGGAGGACTTGCTGCTTGGATTTTTCCGTCCTAAAAAATCCATCGACCCCGGCCGGGTTTGAACCCGCGACCCTCGGGACCAGAGGCAAGGAGCATAACCAGTAGTCCACCGCGGCCGATAAATATATATATATAATGTAAGGGCTATATTTTTGGATGCGATTACATTTTTTTTTTTTTTTTTTGAGTTTATGGATTTGCGTTTTAATAATTCTAGCTAGATAATCAATTTTCCTGCTGGGTTATTTTGGGAATTTCTTTGTAGTTATGATTGTTATATTAAAGTGAGACGAACAGTGGAGGAAATTGTATAAAATAGGCTACATGATAGTTATGGGAAATATGATATAATAAGAGCAGTTAAAGTCTCGTAGATTGCGATGCTCAGGACCCGTGACACGAATGGGAAATGAAAGAGGGACATGAAAACGTCTTGTAGGATGCAGCCGACTGTTGGGGAGTTAAAGAGAGCACGCAGTATCTCCTGATGAGGTCTACCGCAGCAGTAGACGAAACGTCGAGTATGAAGACAACCGGATCACGGCCTATAAGCCCGGAAGACGAACCAAATATGGATCAAAACGCATTACCGCTCATAAAATTTATTTAATAACGGTCCCCAACAGCCAGTTAATAGTACATGAAGTATAAACAAATAGATAAAATGTATGTGTAAATAAAATATTTAAAATATTGAACCGAAAGGTAAACAGAAAGAGGAAATTAAGGAAAATTACCATCTTGGTAAAATGAGTAGTTAAACCGCACTTTATGCTTCATCATGAAGTCCCTCAGAACAGTAGTGCGCATGTGCAAGTGTTATGAATGTGTTCCATAGATGGCAGAGTATCTGTGCTGTCGGTATTACCAACCTTTCAATACATTCCCAAATATGCTTTTAAACATGGATGTACAATTACACATAATTTGTAACCTAACCAAGTAAATAATTTACACATTATTTCAATAAACTATAAATTAATTCGGTCTGTACTAACTTACACCTTCTTAATCCAACAAAATAAAAAAGTAGTAGTTCAATTTCTTATTTTGAAGGTTGGTCATACCGAACTGCCAGCTGTTGACGTCGACGCAGACTAGGTTATGTAGAACTTAGAAAACATGATTGAGAGATTTCGCGTACATAATAGATACTTAACGATTGTATTAAATATTGTAAGAGTCGTTAGAAAATGTTAAAATAGTATGAAATGTTAGTAGAAACGGAAAAAGTAAATAGTGCAACGGTGCCATATGAATATTGCATTGTGAAACATAGTGAGAACTAATCTATAGTTGAGCCACATGCGATACCTTAACTGAAACATGGTGGAACTGTTATATAGTGTAATTATTTGAAAAGTTTTGCATGCAAAACATTATACAGGCTGTCCCCAACATTTTGGGTCAAAGTTATGCAGACGATAGAGGTTTCTATATGTAGCAATTTGATATAAGAGACCGGTGGATGGAATGGATATTTTGGATGCCATGCCATCTTGAAGATCATTTGGTCATTTGGAAGCTGTATTTTTCCTACACTCATCACCAATTTAGAGCTCAGAGCAATTGTTAAAGTGGAGACCATTTGTCTCAATACATGCATTACATCGACTCATGTCATTTTGCCGCACCCCTCTCCAAAATCTGTGGTGCCTTTTGCACAGTGACAGCGGCAGCTAGGATCCTAGCAAGTAGTTCCACTTTAGTTTCTACTGGAGTTTCATACACCAACGTCAAATTGACGTGAACTTATTGATGGCTTGTCTACCACACGATGCAATACTATCTTCTCCATGTCTGGTGTCCGAACAGTTCTACGTTTTGCTCCCTGACCAGCTCTTTGTGGCTTGAATGAGCTAGTCTCTCGTAAGTTCTTATCCACACCAATAAATATTTTCCAGTTTGGATGTCGCCTGTTGGAAACCTTCTCTCGGTGCATTCGTTCGGGTCTCCGGACTCTACATTTTGCTACATCATACATTAACTGCATGTCTGCAGGTACCTGTGGCGAGTAATACTCCATCTTTGACATTCAGTCATGAACTGTAAACAAAACAAATAACAAATGAAAATGCCAGGCTATTAGTTATGACTATTTAACTGATGCCCGAAATGGTAGTCAATGACCTATCACGTTTCAATGAATTTTGTTTTTACAAACAATGGCAATCGTGTTTCACCTCGCTCTTTATCGATTTCTCTTTATAAGCTCCTGCTTTCGCGATGAAGAAAGCCCCTCCTTTTTAATATTCTCAACAGGTCAGAGCATTATTTTGCAGTGACTGACTCGCCAACAAATACATTGAATATAGAAAATAATGAACAGATTCCTTGATTTTACTGAGTTGTTTACTAAAAAATAAATTAATAAGCTATAATGTTGGTTATAATACACAGTCTGATGTGTTTCGTTATTTCTGTACTAGGGTGCATTCTTACAGTATTGCGATCCTCTTTGACGATAAATAATATGATCAAGTTGCACTGAATAAACATAATCTCACATTTTTTTATTTGTTTTCAAACATCGACGTTTATATTAAAGATATAAATATTTTAAAATGCCGGTAACTGTTTATAAATAATGATTTTTGAGTAAAAAGCTTAATTGTATTCGTTAAATAGTTCTAACAAATGCCACTCTTGATTTCCAAATCCTCTAGATAAATTCACTCGTGACATTACTTATGACAATTTAATGCAGCCAATAGAAACATACCTCACATACTTTTAAGATGGCGTGGCGTCCAAAATATTCATTTCCGACCACTGGCCCCGTATGTTAAAATGTTAAAATAGAGTCCTCTATCGTCTGTATAATTTTGACCCAAAAGTTTGAGGACACTCTGTAGGGCTATACAAAATAAAACCCCAGAGAAAGAAGTTGGGTGGTGTGAGGTCTAAAGAATTTGGAAGCCACATACTGCAATTACTCCACCCCCACGACACCAGTTAACGCAATTGTGTTATTCAAATAAACATAGGCACCGTTCATGCAGTGAGGTACTGCATCATTCTGTTATCTTTCTGTTGCTGTTGAATTGATGTTACGAGTTCAAATTTAGTAAACCACGGTATGCATTTAATTCGTTGCTGAGCTGTAAAAGGGATTTTGTTTATTTTTTGTTGTTGCTTAGCAACCATTGTCTCTAGTGCAATAACCAAAGTCTACTGATACAAATCTCTTGTGATTTTGTTTCTCATCCCAGTTACAACAAAATCAGCAATTCTTCTGTAGTAGTATTTTGTTGAACTCTTAAGATCGCAGTCCTAGGGCAGTTTGCTCTCCCAGTAAAATATAAATGGAATAGTATTTTATTTAACTACGCTCATCAGCTCATGTCATTAGTGGACGGACTAATGTTTACACAGAAGCCTCTTATTTTGTGGGGAGATTCTTACACGGGAATCAGCGTTTTACCTCCCTTCCAATTGTAGACAATATCAAGATTTTTACAGCATTAAAAATCAGTTGAACCCGGGTTGGATCCTACGAACCTCGAAAACAGATGCGAGCATTAGCCAATAGTCCATCAATCAAATTTACTAAAATGTCTACAAATTTAAATATTACCATCGCTAATCTATGCCACTAATGAATATTCGACCAGAGAATAAGTGACAGTTAGCGTCATGATGCACAATGTGATAATGTATGTTCCCGCTAAATCCAATAACCAACATTTTTGCTCACATATAATGGGATTCTCTCCCAAGAGACCGCCTATATGAGTGGACAAGTTAGGGTGAGAAAACGGGCGAGTTAGTACACCAGATTAGTTTGGCGTTCATTTCTTTCATGGTGGATTTTAGTGATACTTAAGTTGGTTGCACTCTCTGAGCAGTGACTACTAAACATCTTACATTGCAAATATGCTGACTTTAGGTTACTTTGAGCTCAACCTCTCATTTTTATTTCATGGCATTTTTGATAATTTGTTTGGGGGAAAAAATCAACATATATGTTTCTCTCAGGTAATTATTCACATATCACTACTGCAAAAGAAATAGTTTTCTTTATTTCTAATTTATGTTTGTGGCATATATTCCATTATACCGTTTTACAGAAACAGTAATTCCATTACGGTATATTTAAAAATATTAATTATAAATATACCGGGACAGTGTAATGTTAGTCCGAGGGATAAGATGAACTGAAGATCCTGAATAATGTAAGCTCTCTATGATGTAGGCGTGAATGCAGGTCTGTATCATCATCATAGGAGCAGATGAAATTAAATAAAACTAAATTGATAGCATGTGTATGGAGAAGTGATGGAATCAAGTTTTTGGTAGGTAAAAACGTTAAAAGCCCCAAGAAAAGCCTGCTCTGGCTCCAACACGAACCCCACATGAAATGGCCCAGACGCAAAATAGAGATCCAGTGGTTGAGAGCGAATAACTTGTCCCACGGAGCCACCTTGTTATAAAATAATAATAAACATAATATTATAATCACTGTATGGCATATTATCTTATTTGTTACTGTGCCTTATATAATTACTTTATGGTCGCAAAATAGAACATTACAGTACCATGTGCAATTATATTCATAAAACAATGTGTTTTTTTACCAACATAAGAATAAAGTGTCCCGCGCCGTAACCGAGCGGTTAAGGTAGGAAGCCTTGGCGCAGAGCTACGGGACTTGCGCTGGTTCGAGTCTCCATGGGGGAAGAAATTTTCTCATGGTATTTCGGCCAGTATGGGACCGGTGCCCACCCAGCATCGTGAGGCAATTGGGTAGCTACAATAAGTAGCGGCTCCAGGTTGAGGAACCAGCTATAACGGCTGGGGGACTCGACATGCTAACCACATGTCACCCCTACATTGGCTGTTGATCATCTACCTCTGTGATTGACACATGTGGATGTGAAGGGCCAGCAGCCGGCTGGTAAAAGGGCAACCGCTGAAAAGTGGAAAGACCCTCAATCGGAATCGGAAGAATAAAGTACAACTAACTCAGTGGCACCATCGAACCCATAGACCGCGCCTAGATAAATTATCCATACATCCCTGTCATATGCTAATGTTTTCCATTCGTCTTCTGCATAATTTAATTGCCTCAAAACATGGTTAATGTTATTCTCCAACCTCATTCTTGCCTACTTAGTATGCGCTTTCTCTCTGATTTTCCTACAAGAAGTTTCCATGCTCCTCTTTCATTCCACTTTCTTAGAACATGTCCTGATCATGGCAGTTAACATAGCGTTTTGTATTACATATGGTCTCCCATAAAGATCATGTACCTCACAGTTAAGTACTCTTCTCCATTCACCTGTCTATTTGTCTCTATAATCCTGGCAAACTAATTTATTAATTTTGATGATTTACAATTATTAATTAAGTTCATATAGGAATAAATAATAATAATAATAATAATAATAATAATAATAATTAAACTGATTGAGTTTTGACGTATAGCCTTCTTTTCCACTCAACCACTGAAAAAAATGTATATATATACAGTATGTCAATTTGTTATTCATACACTTAGATTTTATAATTGAAATAGCACAATTTTAATTCTAAGAATATTGCAATTATATTTTGCCATTAACTAAACATTTTCAGGTACACTTCTTTACATAATATATACAAATCAACAAATTCTATAAACACTTAACGTGTAATATATTAAAAAACTTTAAAAGTTGTAGATTTTATAGTCACTTTTCTATTCATATAGTCAGAATGGGGGAAAAATATAAATAAATTAAGAAAAATAATGAACTGTCTTTAATACTTTGTAGAGTAACCTTTAGCTTTCATAACAGCTTGACATCTACGCTGCATGTATCTAACAAGCCTATCTCATATCTGAGGACTGATTTTGCACCATTCTTCAGTAACCACCTTCTTCAATTCTTCTTTGGAAGAAGGATTTCTGCTGTGGACCCTAGGTTTCAAAAACGCCCATATATGTTCTATAGGGTTTAAGTCAGCAGATTGAGGAGGTGTTTTCAATTGCTTTGGTACGTTCCATATCAACCAAGTCTTATTTAAGTCCGCCGTATGTTTGGGATCGTTATCTTGTTGGAACATGTACGTAGGGAGCATATCCAATTTTGCTGCACTTTGTTTAACATTCTTACGAAGAATGTCGTTATACACAAATTTGTCCATAACATTGTCAATGAACTGTATATTGCCAACCCCTTTTGCCGACATACACCCCCACAACATTATAGACCCACCTCCATGTTTTACTGTAGGTGTTGTATTGGTCACATCATTATCCGCATTGGCTTTTCTCCAGACTCTATGAACGCCATCTGAACCGAACAGGTTGATTTTAGTCTCATCAGACCAGAGAACATTATTCCAAAATGCCTGCCTCTTATTTACATGTTTTTTTGAAAACTGCAGTCTTACATCACGGTTCTTCTTACTTACATACGACCTTTTTCTAGTCATTCTTCCATGATAGCCATTTCTGCGTAACACCTTCCGAACTGTCTCAGTACATACATTTTTACCAGTGGAAACTTCTAGGGTAGACCGCAATTTTGGAGCACTAATTCTGGGGTTGTATTTCACTTGTCTCACAATGGTTTTCTCCTCCTTTTCACTTAACTTCTTTTGTTTAGGTTTTCTCGGAATATTCTTTACTAAATCTTTCTTTATACTTGAATTTATTTAGTATATACTGTACTGTTGCATGACATTTGCCTGTCAGTCGCCCTATTTTTCTTTTAAATAATATCCCTTAAGTGTAAGATTTACAATTGTATCCTTGAGGGCAGAACTGAGTTCTTTAAATTTACTCATTTTGGAGGCGACTGACTGCCTGTGTACACAACCAGCACAGTAGGCAGATGTAAACAAATGCACAACTTAGAGTATTCATGTTGCATTAATGTTTAAGCAAGTTAGACAAGCAAATACACTGCAGTGTTTTCTTTAGTGTATGAATAGCAAATTGACTTGTATTTGGGTGTATAAAGATTATTTATTTTGATAAAATTATGTTTATTTTATAATTAAGTTTTGAACTACATATTTCGATATAACTTAGTGTTTCCTTCAAACCACAATACATATGTTTTCTTTACTTTTAAAAACTTTCTGAAAATTGGATTTTTATTAATAAAAATGCCTGTGTATTTATACCAAATTGGCATACTGTATGTATGTGTATATGTATATGTATATATATATATATCATATTTTTACATTGAACTCCATGTTCAATTTAATTATTTTATATACACGTAATTTGTATACGTCCTATCCAAGCCATACACGAATGAGTAGTACCTCATGCTAGGGAACATTCTAAAAGCGACAAAAACACATTGTGTACAAAAGTAATTAATTTAAAATATAAGAATTTGCATTTAATATTTATTAACATTCGTATTTGGTATTTGTTGCAAATATGCTAACTAAACTACTATATGGATCGAAACACCGGATCTTAAACAGAAGCCAGAAACTATGAATAGAAACATCAGAAATGAGGTTTCTGAGGAGTGTGGCTGGCTATACAATAACAGATCGAAAACGAAATGAAAATATACGAAGTGAACTAAATATATTCAAACTGTTAAATAGAATTACACAATACAGAGATTAATGGATGGACCGCATGAATAGATTGGATAACAGTAAAATTCCGAAACAGATTATTCATTTACAAACCACTAGGACGAAGAAATTTAGAAAACTCCACTAAAAAATGAGCAGACAAATCTAGCATGAGATCATGACAGACCGTAAGGTCTAATCCTTAATGCTGCTTCTGATGTTGATATCTAAACTCAAGAAACAAAAAAAAAGTATTATAAGAAAATACAGATGTTCAGAAATTAAATTAAAATTCATTTAAATCAGAACAACTTTATTATACAAACTAAGATAACAGAAACTATCCATTAATATTCAAAGAGAACAGTTACAAACAAAAACAAATACATTTAATCAAATGTGATATTAAAAATATTTTTAATACTACGAATATGCCTATTTCTATACAAACACTAAAAATCTAATAAAATAAGAAAAAAAAAACAAGCCGATAAAGCAGCACAAATATCAGGATATATGAAAGATTTAATTTTGCGCAACAAACTTATGTCATTAGAAAGCAAAATCCGCATGTATAAAACGATAGTTCGACCAGTTATCATATATAGAGTAGTAACTAGGGTTATACAACAGAAAAATAAACAAAAAATAAGCTCATGTGAAATGAAGATTTTAAAAACTATTCACGGGAAAACATCATTTGATAGGATACACATTACAGTAATTAGAGACAAATGTCAAATTCAAGACATTGCCAAATTTATTATAGACAGATGAAACTATTGGAAAGATCATGCAAAAAGATCTAAAGAAGATAGACCAATGGACGGGTGAAGAGCAAGGGGAAGACTAGCCAAGAGATGGAGAGACAGTGGCTGCATATCCAATTGTTTTCCTCCGAGGAGTGATTTGGGAAATAAAAAGCATGAAAATCCTACAAAAAAAGAATAATAATAACACTGAGCAACAAAAAAGAAACTTGTTTTGTCTCAGAAAGAAACATCTGTGATTCTGATAGTATTTTTTCTCCTGAATTCAAATATGATATCGGTTTTTCTCCATCACGCAAGGTTTCCGAGAGTTTCCATCCTTTTAGCCGGGAACTAAGCATTTCAGACTGTTTTTTGGATAATTTTAAATCTCGTATGAGATCGTTAAGATTTTCTAGAGTCAATAATTGAGGATCAGATGAACAGCATTGTTCAAGAGTTGTATCACCAAAATCTGTTTCTTCTTCTTCCTTACTTCGATCAGAACCTGAGCTCTCTTCATCTAATGTCACATGTTGTGGAGGCTTTGGTATGGGCAATTCTTCGCAATGTGGAACTGGTCACAAGGCAGATTGCAAGTCAGGGTACACCACTTGATTTTGACGTAATCCCTTTAATGTTTATTAAGCAGAAATTTAAAAAATAATTATTTAAATCCATTAAATGAAATTGAAATATAAAAACTGTGAGTGATAGAGAAATTCCGAATACATACTGGAAAACACGATAAAAAACTGCATTAAGTACAACTATTGGTACTCGTGAGACAAAAATCGTGTTGGCCAGTGTAATTAGAGCATTTCAATGAGATTTGGTCTATTTATTTATTTTCCCGCTAAAAGTAAATATATTTCTTTTAAGTCTATTTAAGTCAAAATGTACGGTATGTTGTGCATATAAATTGGATTATTTCTATTGAATTGAGTGGTAGGATAATGGCATTGCTATGAATTTTATTAGTGACTAATTGATATATATGGAGAATATAATACATATATAAGAAAAATAAGTGTTTGAATTGGATTCGCCTCGTGGTGTAATGGATATCACGCTGAAGTACACACTCAGAGATCCGGGTTCGAATCCCGTCCAGGCATTTATTTTTCTTATTATACCATACCACACACATATATATATATATATATATATTCACACTATATCCATCCATCCATCCATCCGCTCATCTATCCATCCCTCCATCCATGTATCCATAGTAAGTATGTCCTTGATTGCATTACATTTTCCTCCGATGGTATCTTTACTTTGTTCGTGGTAGAGGGGTTCGCATGCCTAAATATCCTCAGGAGTTACACCTACGGAAGCATTTATACTTGAAGGATCATCCATTCGCGAGACCAAAGACATTAAACTAGACAAATACAATATTCGAGTAACTTGCCATGGGTTCCACTGTAATATAATTCTTCGAAAGTAAAATAGTCTCTCACTCGTATCTCCTGACATGACCTACTTCAGGGAATACATGGCAAAGACTTAAACTTAACGACAAGTTACTAAGAGCATGGAATGTTATTAAATTTTATGGTAATTGGCATTAGAAATATTTGGCGGAGGTGAATTATAAAAGGAATAATTGGAAAATATTAGGTCGGATAAAGATGTATGAGCTTGTTCGTGCGTCCGATTCGATAGTTTACGTCTACAACAGTGTAACAGCCCAATATTGGGCCTTAACCTCTCCTTTGTTGGGAGTTACTAGACCAAGTTAATTTAGTTACGCTTATTTTCCTAGAGATGTCATGAATGGTATGCGTTACAAACCTAATGAGACACCTAGTAAGCAAGTAAGGTATTACTAGGATGAAGGAGGTCTGTAAATTTTGTATAGAGCATTTTTTATTCAGGCTTGCGGTTCTTTTAGGAGTCTGAATACATTCAGACTCGGAACCCACAGCTTAGAATCTCTCCCGGAAAGACTTACTCCTTGGATCGACCTCGGCCGGATTCGAACCCGTGACTCTCGGGACAAAAGGCAAGGAACATAACCGCTAGTACACCACGGAACACATAATGCTGGTGCATTAGAAATATTTGAGGGAGGTGAATTATACAGGAAATTACTGGAAAATGTTAGGTCTGATAGGGGTGTATAGAGAGCTTATTTTCGCGCCTCCGGTTCGATAGTGCTATTAACTAAGTAACTAACTAACTGGCACTATCGAACACGTATGTTCATGACCGCACCTACATAAACTCTTCATACATCCCTATCCTGAGTTAATGTTTTCCAATCATACCCTGTATAATCTATTTCCCTCAAATCATGGTTAATATTATTCTCCCACCTCATTATTAGTCTACAAACTGGGCGTTTTCTCTCTGGTTTTCTTGCACGAATCTTCCACACACGTCTTTCATTCGCCATTCGTGCCATATGTCCTGCACATCGCAATCTATGAGACTTAACTGTTCTTATTATATCTGGCTTTCTATAAAGACATTGTAATTTACTGTTATGTAGTCTTCTCCATTCGCCTGTTCATTCTCTTTGGTCCAGAAATTTTCCTAAGAACTTTATTCTTAATTACTCGCAATCTCCTTTCCTCACTTAAAGTAAGGATCCATGTTTTGTATTCATATAATATAACTGGTAGAATAACAGTTTTTTATATTTTCAGTTTAACGTTTTTTTAATGGAGTTGTGAGAAGAGTTTCTGTATTGCATAATAGCATGCATTTCCAGAATTGAGCCTATGTTTAATAATTTGTGCATCTCATTCTTATTAATGATTACTGTTCCTAGGTATTTGAATTCAACCACTTCTTCAAAATTTCCCTCATTTGTCATTAGCTGTCCATTTGCATTATATAGGGCCTAATGTATTTCTATGTTGACCATATATTTAGTTTCATTGATAATTACTTCCAGTTCCGAATTCTTAGTGATATTCAATAGTGCGTGCGAGTTGGCCCTTAGTATCTCCTCGCAATAGCCCAATAGTTCTACATCATTAGCATAAACTAACAAGTTATTAATACCATTGAGTTGTAGGCCCTCTTCATCCTCTAAAGATTTGATGGCATGCTCTAGAACAAAATTGAATAGTAGAGGAGATAGTGTATCTCCTTGCTTCAACCCATTGTGAATTTCTGAAGTATCCGAAAACTGTTTGCCTACACGCACCCTACTCTTCGTTCCATTTAGAGACATTCTTATAAGCCTAACTAACTTTTTAGGAATTCCTAACTCAGCAGGATACTACATAACTTCTATAGTTCTATTAACTTAGTTATTAGGCCTACTTTCCGTTGTTCTGTGTAAATGTAAGATTTTTTATTCCTTATTATCTAATGTTCCGAAGTTTAAAAAAGTTCACTTCACCACTGCGATCATGGGCGAACATCGTTGTCTCGGATGTAGGGAGACTGGGTGCGATTCCCGATCGAGACAAGTTTTCCTGGGTAAAGTTTATTCGTGGCTTTTCCTCACCTATAAGGCAAATATCTGGAAACGTAGAGCCCAAGTAGTCTCCGAACATCATAAGGTCATCACAATCACCTTTAAATATTCGCCTTGTAGAATATGAATGTAATAATTAATGCAATACTTACTTACTTACTCACTGGCACTATCGAACCCGTAGGTTCATGGCCGCGTGGACATAAGCTCTCCATACATCCCTATCCTGAGCTAATGCTTTCCAATCATTCCCTGTATAATCTACTTCCCTCAAATCATATTTAATGTTATTCTCCCACCTCATTCTTGGTCTACCAACTGGGAGTTTTCCCTCTGGCTTTCCTACAAGAAACTTCCATGCAAGTCTTTCATTCCCCATACGTGCAACATGTCCTGGCCATCGCAGTCTACGAGACTTAACTGTTCTTATTATATCTGGCTTGCTATAAAGACCATGACGTTCATTTTTATGTAGTCTTCTCCATTCACCTGTCTGTTCATCTCTCTTTGTTCCAAAAAAATTTCCTAAGTACTTTATCTTGCAATATTCGTATTAAATATTCGTGTTGTCTAAGAAGTGGCCCCGCCGTTTAGATGATCCCTCATCCGGAGACGTCCATCACATCCTTTTGTAGTCAAACAATATGTTTGTAGTTAGGAGTTAGAACATCCTCCTAACAAGTAGTGTTAATATACTGGTAGTAGTAGGACTTTATTAAACTAAAAGTAAGATACATACAAGTTTATTTACAAATGTGGGTCACACGGGCAGTAAGCCGTACGTGCTGTTGACAGTCCGTTACAATAAAGTAATGTTTGGTAAGAATATAACGTAAAACAAAAAAGAAAACACAATAATATTACAATTACATAACAATATAATTACATTATACATTAATTAAGTTATGTAGAATTATTAAGAATTAATTATATTACATTTTGCTAACATATTTATTTATTCACAAATGAGTCTTGTTATTTTCCCCGTTTTGTCCATAAATTTACTCAAGTTTATCCAGTTTTCTGGATTTTCCATTAACTCGTTATCATGTCATTCTTTCACGATTTGAATTTAGAATTTTTTCCGGTAATAACTGACGCCTCCAATACTCTAAATCGTTACATTTTCCTAATATATGTAGGCCTATATCGTCTGCAAAGCTCCCACATTGGACATATTCGCATATCGTGATCGCCGCTAATTTTTAGAAATTCCCATGCCCCTAACCTAAACCAAGCAAGCCCTGATCTCTCTTTAAATCCTAGATTGAGTGTGTATGTGTTAATGTAAGACCCGGATGACATTGGACACGTAAAAGTATCCAAAAGTGAGAGTTAAATTAAGAATAAGAAAGAAAAGAAAGGAAAAAATATTCAAATGTATTAATATTAACATTTCCGAAATCAAATCCTTAATCTAATTGAAATTATTTTCGAATTAATTTCCAAATTTGGATTCATCCTAATCCATCCGTAATTCTCTACTTTAAATCCTTATATCGTAAGTAACTATGCCTCAAATGCCATGAGATTCATTATCTTCTTCAGAGGAAGATATGGCTCACTCTGTAATTGCTCAAACTTCTCATTCTTTTCAGTTTAAAAGCTTCGCCATAAAGCTTTGAGATTTAGTTTTAACATAACACTAGAGTTGTAGCACCTTTGCTCTTAGGTCGTCAAAAAGAGTGCGGTAAAGCGATTTTGTTGATCTAAGTTGAACTTCACTTCGCTTGAAAAGCCATTAAGATACTTTTAGCGGACTTCACTTTAACAAGGATTATGAAGCTAAGAAGATTTTGTTTTTTGGTCTCTTTGTGAAAGCGGAGTGTCTTTTCATGATCACGTAGTGAAGGTGCGTGTGGTGTAGAGGACGTGATTCCATCTACCGTAATGTACATGGCTCAGCCCACTTGTTTCTAACACGCGCCCCACATTTGCAAAGTTTGTATATTCTCTTAAAATAGTCTCTAAACAATTCTCTATACAGGGTAAATGAATTACAAAAAAAAAAAAAAAGGAAGAAAGAAAGAAAGAAAGAAAGAAAAGAAAAAATCAGGCGATGTGATGTGAAAATGTTTACAAAGTTCCAATCGTACACCATATGCGCATTCGCCAACAATCGTAAAGTGGTGTACACTATGGAATCACGGGACGCAACCAACATATACACGATATTTAGCGAACCTAAAAGCTAACCTAACGCAATTTATGTACTCTAACTTGTAAAAGAATGCAACGTCCAGAAATAAATAATCCATCCATATTCTGCCCGAGGGCAGGTCATTCATTGCAATCATAGCATTTTCATGCTATGATTTGCAGCTTTACTAGGGAATCATAGGTGTGGTAGCTTCCCGTTGCTTTCCACACCGGTGAAGGATGATGATTATGGCCGGATGAGTTTTCGGGGACCGTTGTGCCCTAAACGTCCTGACATTTGTCTTACAGGTGAGGAAAAACCGTCAAAAAACCTCACCCAGGAGCGTGTCCCGACCGGGAATCGAACCCGAGCCTGCTGCGTGACAAGGCAGCGCGCTAGCTCGAGACCACAGCGGTGGACAAATAAATAGTAAGTTCTGAAATTTTGAAGTGTTCAGTTAATTAGTACATACATACTCTGTGTTATGATTTGAGGGAAGTAGATTATACAGGGAATGATTGGAAAGCATTAGATCAGGATAGGGATGTATGTAGAGCTTATGTCCGCGCGGCCATGAACCTATGGGTTCGATAGTGCCAGTGAGTAAGTAAGTATACTCTGTGTTAGCTGCACTGGAATACGACTTTGTTTTGGTTACAATATTCATTAAAATCAAAATGACTGCCACGTCTTCAGTATGTAGTTAAATATCATAGAAAAACATATTGAAATAATCATTATAACGTGGCAGACCAAGATGGAAATGGAAAACCTACGTCAGAACAATAATGGAGGATAGGAATTAGGAAGAGGGAGATTGGAATGATAGAGATAAATGGAAACTGAAGACGGCAAGCCTATAAGTGGTGGAAAGCCGAAGAAGAAGAGAGAGATCATTATAAAAATGTAAAACATATTATAAACGGTGGGAAATAATTTGAAAATATGAATAATGGGAAATAATTTGAAAAATTGAACCCTAAGAAATAAAAACATCTTTGTGCAAATAAGGTAAATCAAAATTAACTTGCTGTAGTAACTCATAACAAAGGAGAGGCTATGGCTGAACAGTAGGCTTCGTTAATAATAAGTAATAAATGAGTATTATGAGATATTCGTATCTGAATCTATAGTTTTTTTATTATTATTGCAATATATATCCAATTTCAGATGGGGAATAGCAGGAATAGGGAATGAAAAGGTTTATAAATGTATGTTTGACATTGTTAAATTAAAATAAATAGACTTACACCGCTTGGATAAAACAGATTCATGGTTTCTGAAACGAGAGAACGGGCGAGTGCATGGGGGGGATGGGGAGATGGAATTTCAAGAGCATTCATTCACTCTACTGCAGAGTGTAAAGGGAGCATGAATAGGGGACAGAAACATAGTGTCAAGTAAATATTCGAGCAATGTCAAAAGCATTCCTATGAAATTAACGTTATATGAAACAAAATTAAACATTTGGGAATAAAAAAAATTGTATTCTCTTTGAAGTTTTCATTTTATCACTATACAATTTGTATGTATTGTATAAGTCTCTTTCGTTTGTAATTGGTCTTTCAGCATATTCATTGATAGCATTTCATATTTCGTTTCTCTAATAATATTAATCTGGTTCATGTTAGTCTAACCTAAATTTATACATTTACATACTGTTTATTCATAATTTTTCTGTACCTGTTATTTTTTCACTGGTGATTGGAAGACAAGCCGTCATTGCCTTAATTCTGTTAGTATAAAATTATTAATCAGCTGCGGTGGACTAGTGGTTATGCTCCTTGCCTCTCGTCCCGAGGGTCGCGGGTTCAAACCCGGCCGGGATCGATGGATTTTTTTAGGATGGAAAAATCCAAGGAGCAAGTCCTCCGGGAAGGACTTTAAGCTGTGGGTACCGAGTCTGAAGATTTTCAGGCTCGTAAAAAATCCTTAAGCCTGAATGAAAAAGGCCTCTAAGCAAAATTTACCGAATTTTCCCGTCCTAATACTACCTTGGTTTCCTAGATGTCAGTATGAGGCGGAACGCTGATCACGGACCACTCAAAATGACATCTATACGAAATCAAGTGTAACTAAAATAGTAAGGTTCAAATTTTTCCCTGTAGGGGGAGAGCGCCTAAATCTCTGTTAAGGGAAACATGGACTTACAAGATACAAGAAGATAAAATAATAATAATAATAATTATTATTATTATTATTATTATTATTATTATTATTATTATTATTATTATTATTATTAGAGGATCGGCTACCAAAATCTGTTTTGGAATGGAAACCTGAGGGAAGACGAAACAGAGGAAGACCTAAAACCTCATGGAGTCAGGGAATATATTTATACATGAAGGAGAAACATCTGCAACCAGGAGATTTGATGGACGGACACATTTGGCTATTGGGAATCGGACTATGTCAAAGACATTAATCAACCTTTGATCTATCTATCTTTCTATTAGTATCGATATTATTATTAATAGTGTTATTATTATTGATATTTACTATTAGAAATTGATCTACAGTATAGCAGCTTTCTTACAACACATTTTAAATTTTACTCTTCCATGAATCCCTATTCTCTGCATCACTCTCAGTTAATTCTCTCGACACTATACTTCTATGCACTCCTTGAACCCACTGTTATTTTGGTCTGCCCTTTCTTCTGTTGTTCTCCGCTTAAAAATTTAATATAATCTTAGGTAACGTGTCATCTGACATCCTCTTTACGTGTCCAAACCAATTCAGTATTCTTTCTTCAATAACTTGTAAAACATATATTTTTTTAACATCTATTATTTTCTGATTTTAGTATTCCTGATTTTGTTGCTTCTTGAATTTCTAGAAGCACTCCTCAAAAAAATAGTTTATGTGTGCTTGCTCTCTGATTAATGACTGTTTTTCCGGACCACACAATAGTATATTCTCCGCCAATGAATTAAAAATAGTTTATAGTTTTGTTCAGAATGTTTCTACCCACAACACCGAATTTAACATTCCAATTGTTTTCCTTCATTTACTTACTCTTTTGTTTATCTCAGAATTCTTTTTTACTTCTGACTATAATATTGATTCAAAATATTTTAATTTGTTGACTCTCTTAATTATCTCATTTTCAATCTCCAAACTCCAATCTCCATTGTAGATAACGGATATTCTGTTTTATTGAAATTAATATTTATTCCCTAACTTTTATATTCCTCAACGGTTTTCTTTTCATATAGGAAACATCCTCGATGTCTTGAATGTAACAAATACTTGGTCGTTTGAAAGTATTATTATTATTATTATTATTATTATTATTATTATTATTATTATTATTATTATTATTAATATTATTAGTATTATTATTATTATTATTATTATTATTATTTATTATTATTATTATTATTATTATTAAAATAAAACTTGGATAGAAGGGGTACAAGTAGCT
Organism: Diploptera punctata; assembly: GCA_030220185.1. Classification (NCBI taxonomy): domain Eukaryota; kingdom Metazoa; phylum Arthropoda; class Insecta; order Blattodea; family Blaberidae; genus Diploptera; species Diploptera punctata. The sequence goes on along the minus strand of JASPKZ010007314.1, from coordinate 1,037,668 downwards.
ATGAATATCAGAGGATTGGAGGAAGATCAATGGATGGACAGAGAGGAATGGCGTTTGGTTTCCGGAAGACGGCGGCAGCTGTCATGATTCCGGATGATGATGATGATTATTATTATTATTATCATCATCATCATCATCATCAATTATGCACACTTGAAATTTCATTTATTAAACTTAAGACTTAATTCTTATAAAGTTTAGAAGAAATTAAACCACTCAATAATAGGACAACGGTTTATTATTAGTACCGTAATTTGTATTGTCCCAATGTATGACAGTATTTAGTCATCTATCGAATTATTGCTTAGTCTCGTGCTGATTCACAGTACAATGGATTTTCTTACTCTTCAATTCAAAATCATTTCATATTTAATCTCAGATATCTGACAACTCGCTTTCACCTTTTATCTTTAAATAATAAGATGGACACTGTATCGCAGGTCAGTTAAATGTAACGGATACCGTGTTATAAAATATCTTTCCAGTTATTGAAATTCTCTATCAGTTGAAATGAGCGTCTGCTTGAGCAAGAATTGAAAACTGTTCTAAAGATCTGTAGGTATGTCACTTATTATTGTAACATCATGAATTATTTTAAAAAATATGAAAATGTTTTTATATGTATTTATATCTTATTCAATTATATCCAGGACAATAAATAAATAAATTTCTTCAGAAATGGATTTTTGGAGGCGTTGAGCTGGAATTTCTACAAGAGATTAAACAAGAAACTGTGTAATTAAACAAAAGACGAATGCTCACACTTCAATTGTGGATTTCATAAGAAAAACAAATAATTAAAATGTTATGGTCATGCAAAAAAGAATGACAGAAGACAGATTCCCAAGAAGAATACTGGAATGGGTACCACTAGTATCACGAGGGAAATGTGATTGGACGATGGAGATTGAAATGACAGAGAGAGTGGAGGAGAATAACAATAAATTAATTGGCTGCAAGGAAGGTGTTGTGAAACATTTTAAAATCTACCAAATAAATACATTTATTCAGTATTTAAAATTTCTATATTAAATTTTAACTTTTTTTTGCTAAAAACATGGACTGAATCTCTCTTGGGAAAGAGGGATTAATTTAAAGTTTAATTAGAATATTATAATTTATATCGTCGGCCCAGATGTAGTCTCTGGATCCAGATGTTCATGGGTTCAAACGTGATACTTACAGTCTATATCCATGGCAACAGAGGGCGGAATACATCCCTCTGTACGTAATTCATTACTGCATACAAAATGTAAAGCTGGAAAGCATGACGTTTCCTATCCAAAAAAGCGGTATTTGCGCAATGCGCTGACAGTTTTAAACGTAGCCATTGAACTTAGCGCCGATACCCCTTCCATAAGAAACTGACTTTGGTCCTTCAGCGAAATGTTCCAGTGTTTGCTTTACAACCAGGATTGGAACAGTGAAAATAAAGGAGTTTTATTTGTATAGACAGAATTAAAGTCATGGAATCTTCTCTCCCACCGAACGGGTAATAATGAAGAGCATACAGTACATTTATTTTTTTTATAAATTACTAGCTGAATATTATCTGACGTTGCCCTGATACTTTTATCCTTTCAGGTTAACTCCTACACCTGATCGTTTTACGGTGTAATAGATAGCGACTAAACACTCGCCGTACCTGAATATCTTACGTGCAAATGTATATATTGCAACGAATCAAAATGGTGGTTGCTACATTCAATTCTTAATTTCAGATCTCTGGAAAATCCTCACTTTTAACGGTCAGATTTCGATCATTTTTGGATAACATTTATCTCGCTGCTATGCCTAAATAAATTGAATGTTAAGGGTTAATTAAATTATATGGTGTACACGACGAGCAACCAAATATGGCAGTCGCTAGATTCTATTTTTAATTTCAAATTTCAGGTTAATCATAACTTATAACTGTCTGATTTTGCTAATTGTTTGGTTACTATTTACCTCGGTTTATTTTAATAGGACGTACTGAGATTCGTTATAAAACATCGAAAATTGCGACCGCTAAAGAATTTTTAAATTTTCGTTTCACATGAACTCATACACCTAATGTTTTTAGAACATAATAGATAAGGGCTAAACATTCGCAGTATCGAAAATATGTATACAGAAATTTTCATGATTGTAGACTTAGCGGTTTAGAAGTAGGCCTACATAAAGCACAATCATATGCAGGTTGAAAATTTATATGCAGTACTAGCTAACAGCTGGCGTGCGCTGCTACATAAAGCACAAACATATGCAGGTTGAATTTTTATATACAGTACTAGCTAACAGCTGGCGTGCGCTGCTACATAAAGCACAAACATATGCAGGTTGAATTTTTATATGCAGTACTAGCTAACAGCTGGCGTGCGCTGCTACATAAAGCACAAACATATGCTGGTTGAATTTTTATATGCAGTACTAGCTAACAGCTGGCGTGCGCTGCTACATAAAGCACAAACATATGCAGGTTGAATTTTTATATACAGTACTAGCTAACAGCTGGCGTGCGCTGCTACATAAAGCACAAACATATGCAGGTTGAATTTTTATATACAGTACTAGCTAACAGCTGGCGTGCGCTGCTACGCCTAAATAAATGAAATGTGTTTTTGTTGAAGTAGTTAAAAGAAAAATAATTATAAATTTATATCATAATTATTTTTAGATAACCCATGCTGATTACCCGGCATTGTCCGTGAATCTACTTATCCCGATCTTCTTGGCATCAAAGAGCTGAAAGGCAAAAATGGTTATTGTGAGTTATCCGTAAAAGATAGACATGTGTCGGAGACTTTTTTGTAGATTTGTTTTTAGATATCCATTTTTTTTTTCCAATTGCCCCAGGGTTTGTCTTTCGACATTCCTGGTTTCTCTCCTGGCATGGCGTAGTTGTAACCCACTTCTGAGGTTGGGGCGCCTGGAAGGCGGGGTTACGTTGCCCCGATGATATGATGGGTGATGATGATGATAATGGTGCGCCAGGAGAGTCCCTAATCCTAAGCTTAACCTAAGATGAATATGAATGATGATGATTGCGATGGCCATATGATTTCGGGGACCGTTTGGGCCTTAAAGTTTTCTTGACATTTGTCTTACAGGTGAGGAAAAACCCCGATAAAAACCTCACCCAGAAAAACTGTCCCGACCGGGGATCGAACCCGGGCCCGCTGCGTGACAAGGCAGCACGCTACCCCGAGACCACAGCGGTGGACAGATATCCAATTCTGTGTACATTAATTTGGTGTATTTGTTATGGATTAGGCAGCGTAAGCCATTTAAACGCCCACAAAGTTCTGAAAAACACGTTTTTGCTACACCAAGAGTGATTTTTAAGTGTGAAGGGTTTGAATATTACAACTCTCTTATAGCCTAAAACTGTCACGGGATACTCCTGAACATTTTGCAAAAAAATGATAGTAATATTTACAATAATGGGAGGAAAGTAAACCAGTGGTTCCTATGACGTAAAATTACGGTACGTAAAACCACAAGCCTAATATAAGTAAAATTTGTCGGGTGTTTAATGCCGAAATATGAATTGTAAAAGGGCATCGTTAAAAAAAATACTACTAACCTAACCAGCTTGAAGTTAAATGACTTCTGCTACTATTGCTTTGTCGGCATTGTACTAATGTTACTTCAAGTACGCTTTCTGTGCTTCCTTCTTGTTCTTCTTCACTTCATGGGATAAGCAAATGGCCTGTTCCGCCTCACAGGTGTTCTGTCCATCTTTTCACTGGTCTTCCTACATTCCTTCAATCTCTTGGTTTGTAGTTAAATGCCGATTTTGGTAATACAGTTACATTCATTCTTTCTACATGTCTAAATCATTTGTCTGTATATTTCTTGATTTTATCATTCAATGAATATATATTTAACTCAGTGTCCACCGCTGTGGTCTCGGGGTAGCGTGCTGCCTTGTCACGCAGCGGGCCCGGGTTCGATCCCCGGTCGGGACAGTTTTTCTGGGTGAGGTTCTTATCGGCGTTTTTCATCACCTGTAAGACAAATGTCAGGAAAACTTTAAGGCACAAACGGTCCCCGAAATCATATAGCCATCGCAATCATCATCATTCATATTCATCTTAGGTTAAGCTTAGGATTAGGGACTCTCCTGGCGCACCATTATCATCATCACCCATCATATAATCGGGGTAACATAACCCCGCCATCCAGGCGCCCTAATCTCAGAAGTGGGTTACAAGTACGCCATGCCAGGAGAGAAACCAGGAATGTCGAAAGACTAACCTGGGGCATTTGGAAAAAAAAATTAACTCAGTTGTTATATCCGATCCAATCTTGTGCTGCCTTTTGTTCTTCCAAGGAAGTTCATTTCTAAGCTTTGTATTCTACTTTATAATTTTTTGGTCATTACCCAAGTTTCACTCCCATAAAGTAATGCAGGAACTACCAATGTTTTATAAAACTCAATCTAGTATCTCTTCTTGTTTTGTTCTTTAATGTTTTATGTACACTTCCGCATATCATTTGAAATTTCAAATTTATATCTCTTTCAGTTTTTGTAAAATTACAACCCAAATAATTAAAATGTGTTACTTGTTCCTATTGTATCCGTATAGTTCCTATTGCCAGTAAAGTCCGTAGACCGCTCTATGATAGATCGTGATTTTTTATTTATAAGCCTGCTAGTAAAATATTACGTGCACGTGGTTGGGTTGATTTTTCACAGAGTGTGAACATTTCATTTCGGAATTAAGCCTATATAATTCACATGTATGACTATACAGAAGTAAGATACAGCATTTGTCAGCACCCTGGGAAAAGTGTATATTTATGTGGCTCTAAGCAAATTCTCTGCTTGCTATTGCTCGATCAGCTTTGAATTGGCACCCACATCCGGGATGAATCATATGTTTCAATTGAAATAAATAAAATCAACGTATATTTTCCTTAGACACAACGGGCAGGTAGAGACAAGAATCCTTGGTTAGATTGTTTTGGGGTTCATCTTCACCTGTAAGATAAACATCAGGAAACTTTAAGACATATATTTAGGTCCCAGATTATAGAATGAATTAGATCCAATCCAGAGATAACCAAAGTAAACATATATTTAAAAACATTAATTATTTAAATGTTGTAACTTGTAAGTATACTCAAAATATAAATCCAAACTAAATAATATTGACGATTTTATTATTATATATTTTATTATTCATTTCATAAGAGAAAAATTTGCGTCTAGATCGTAACTCGCCTCGGTAGCTCAGTTGGTAGAGCACTTGGCCCGGAAAGCCAAGGGTCCCGGGTTCGAGTCCCGGTCTAGGCGAAAATTTTTCTCTTCAAATATAATTTATCATTCAATGAGAAGTGTTAAATGAATAATAAAATCGTCAATAGAAGCCCTACTGGCTATAAAGTAGTGTTAAATTCCCAATAAATGTCTTCTTAACTAAGAAGCCGCCATTTGCAAAGATAGAAGCTATGGTTTCAAGCATTTGGCGCGAGGGAATTACAACGTACATAAGAGAAAAATTTGCGTCTAGATCGTAACTCGCCTCGGTAGCTCAGTTGGTAGAGCACTTGGCCCGGAAAGCCAAGGGTCCCGGGTTCGAGTCCCGGTCTAGGCGAAAATTTTTCTCTTCAAATATAAATAATATTGTTCTAAATGGATTGAGCTATGAACATGAATCCAGTTTTAATATTTAGAATCTGGTTATAATGATAGGTTAATGGATATAAAGGCAAAAATAGCTGCTGGTAACAGATGCTTAAGAGCTCATGATAACGTTATGAAGCCAAGGTGCACATCTAAGGAAGTAAAAGTTAGAGTATGTAAAACCATCATAAAACCCATTGTAACCTATGTAAGTTAAGCCTGGACACTACATGAAATATTTATGGAGCAGTTTGTGACATTGGCATATGACGAATAAGAACAAATGTAGACCTTCAGAGACTGTACAAAGTCACTGACATCAATATGGACATTAAATGTAGGAGAATCGAATGGCTGGGCCATGTATGTAGAATGAATACTGATAAAGTAAAGTGATCCCACAACAGGCCTCAGGAGGCCCTTGGGGTAGTAGGAGGTTAAGGCTCCCACTTTTTCTAGACAATCGGCACTTGATGTCAGCCGGGTTGTCAGCCCTGCGTGACGGCCGCCTTTACCCCCAGAACAGGCGTCTGGTACTCATTTCCGTTAGAGGCTGAGTCGACCCCAGGGCCATAGTGCCGCCAGAGTTTAAAAATCCTGACCCCAACGGGACTTGAACCCTCGACCCTCCGGCTTGTAGCTCAGTGCCTTAACCACTACGCTACGGCGTGCCCCCATGAATACTGATAGAATACCTAAAACGAATTTAAATTCTAAACGGGATAGTAAGAGAAGGGTTGGTAGACCTAGATTGAGATGGTTGGATGATGTAGAGGAAGATCTAAGGTTGGAAAACCAAAACAATCGATCGAAGTGAATAGATGGATGTTAAAATGGAGGTCAAGGTCAGATTACAAAGACCATAGTACCATCTAAGAAGAAGAAGAAGAAGAAGAAGAAGAAGGAAAACAGCTTGTAAGAGATGAATGACCAAATAGAATCTTTTAAAAAACAACCGCTAATACGTAGTATTAAAATGTTTAATCTTCCTTTATTTAATTATAATGATTGTTATTTATATTTTTCTTCTTTCAGTTCTCTGCACTTTAGAATTTATTATCATTGTTGTATTGTTGTTATTATTATTGCTGTTATTATTGTCATTATTATTATTATTATTATATCCACCACTCGAGGTACCGTGCTGCGTTGTCACGCAGCGGGCACGGGTTCGATTCCCGGTCGCGACAAGCTCCTGGGTGAGGTTTTTTCGGGGTTTTTCTTCACCTGTAAGACAAATGACAGGAAGCTTAGGGCCCAACGTCCCCGAAAATCATCGGATCATCATCATCATCATCATCATCATCCTTATCATTATCAGCATCATCATCATCCTCCACCAATGTGGAAAGCTCTGGGAAGCTACATCTGTAATTCCCTAATAAAGCTGCAAAACATAGTATAAGAATGCTATGATTGCAATGAAAGACCTGCCCTCGGGTAGAATTACTATGGAATGGAATTGTTATTATTATTATTATTATTATTATTATTATTATTACTATTATCATTATTATTATTATTACTATTATCATTATTATTATTATTATTATTATTATTATTATTATTATTATTATTATTATAGTTGTTGTTTTGTTGTTTCCCTCCGTCCTCCGTGGTATCTTTGATTGGCTTGCGTGCTTAAATGACTCCGAAAGCTATGCCGGCGGTAGAATTGTTGCCGAAAATGTTACCCATGTCGGTAAGGTCGAAGGCGATAAGCCAGACGAAAAAAGTACCTTGGACGAAAGAATGACGATATTTCACTATAAAATACAACCGTCGAGAAACGCGGACATGGAATATAAGGAGACAATTGGAAAACATTGGCTCACGATAAGGATGTGTGGAGAGCTTATGTCCGCGCGGCCCTGGATCTTCGGGTTCGATAGTGTCAGTAAGTTAGTTATTTAGTAGTAGTTCTTGTTTATTTATTTAAAATGGCAGAGTTTAAGACATAATGCTTTCTATTCCGTTCAGGTGGTGAAAAATGTGATAGGCCTATACAGAACAAATGGAAACACAATTAGAAGTCTGGGTAGTGTGGAGCACGTAAACGTACCAATAAGGTGAGTGGTTAAATTACGATGGATAAAAAGAAGAAGAAAATAATTATAAGTAAAAAGTACTCTAATTAAAGGAATTAATATGAATCACCGAATACCAGGGTTCCTTCAATCTTAACAGTCAACAATTCTCTCCGAAGAACCCATTAAGGTTTGTCGATAGTGCTTTGTTCCACTTCGTATGAAGAATATTAACCTACAGTCAAACTTACTGGACATGATGTGAACGAAGTTGTTCAAGAAATTTGAATGATCTTGAAATGATAATAAAAATAATAACAGTACACTTGAGTAAAAGCACAATATGGTAAGTTGGATCTTTAAAATAATCAATAACCGGAAATAAAGATTTGGATATTATAAAGCGTCGAACTTGTGCGCTATAAGCACCTAAACGTAATGTCTTTATGGCACGCAAGTCTTGTATTGAAATTCCAACAAAACGAATAGAGCCATAAAATAGCATTTTTATGAGTATACTATAACTTCCGTATTTGTTTCTTAGGTTTGGTCAAATACATTTTTTCAGTGTCCTTTATTTATTTATTTTTAATTATACTCCGTATATTTGTATTTTATATTTTTTGTTAGGAGTTACTAGACCAAGATGCTCCATGATATCTTTACCTCGTCGTGGTGGAGTGGCTTGCGTGGTTAAATGATCCCGAGAGCTATGCCGGCGGTAGCATTGCTGCCGAGAGGGTTACCCATGCCGGAGCCGGACTGGTCGAAGGTGATAAGCCAGACGAAAAAAGTACCTTCGTCGAAAGAGTGACTATCTTTCACCGTAAAAATACAACCGTCAAGAAATGCGGACATGGGTTCAACTGGGGTAAAATTTTCCGGAGGTCAAATCCCCCCCCCCCAATCGGTTCTCTGGGCGGGGACTACTTCACGGAATCCATGCCAAAAGGGAGTAAAGGAGATTTAGGAAAATTTTTGGGCGAAAGAGATATGAACAGACAGTTGAATGGAGAAGACTTCACAACAGTGAACTACGTGGTCTTTATAGGAAGCCAGATATAATGAGAACAGTTGAAGTCTCGTAGACTGCGATGGGCATGACATGTGGCACGAATGGGGAATGAATGACGTGCATGGAAGCTTCTTGTAGGAAAACCAGAGGGAAAACGCCCAGTTGGTAGATCAAGAATGAGGTGGGAGAATAACTAACTATGATTTGAGAGAAGTAGATTATAAAGGGGATGATTGGAAAACATTAACTCAGGATAGAGATGTATGGAGAGCTTATGTCCGCGCGGCCTTGAACCTACGGGTTCGATAATGCCAGTGAGTGAGTTAGTTAGTTACTAGATCAAGTTAATTTAGGTAAGCCCAGTTGTCCATATATGTCATGAATTTATACCAACCCCATGAGACATCTAACAGACAACAGAGCGATTACTACGATGATGAGGTTGGTAAATTTTGCTTAGAGGCCTCTTTATTCAGACGTAAGGATATTTTACGAGCCTCAAAATCCTCAGACTCAGGATCCACGTCTTAAAGTATCTCCCGGAGGTCTTGTTCCTTGGATTTTTCCATCCTAAGAAAGGTAATCGACCCAGATCGGGTTTGAATCCGCGACCATCGGGACCATAAACAGAAGCATAACCACTAGTCCACTGTGGCCGACCTCCAAAATTTGACCTTCAAAAATTATTTTAAATGCATTGTTTGTGAGAGTGTATGATCATTTTCTTCTGCAATTGATTTTGAATATCATTTTTTTTAATCGGCCGCGGTGGACTAGTGGTTATGCTCCTTGCCTCTGGTCCCGACGGTCGCGGGTTCAAACCCGGCAGGGGTCGATGATTTTTTTAGGATGGAAAAATCCAAGGAGCAAATCCTCCGGAAGGGACTTTAAACCGTGGGTCCCGAGTCTGAAGATTTTCAGACTCTTAAAAGATCCTTAAGCCTGAATAAAAAGGCCTCTAAGCAAAATTTATCGAATTATCCCATCCTAGTACTACCTTGGTTTCCTAGATGTCAGTATGAGGCGGAACGTTGACCACGGGCCACTCCAATGACATCTATGCGAAAACAAGTATAACTAAATTAGTATGTAATATTTAATACACAAGATCTTCTTGCTGATAAAATATTAAAATATATATACAGTCAATATGCCTAATTCACCAATCCCTAATGTTTTAAAATGGTCAACATGTTTCCATAGACAAGCTGTCATTCTCAAGACCAGACTTGAGTCAATATATGGTTTTGAGAATGACAGCTTGGCTGTGGAAACGTGTTCACCATTTTAAAACATTAATTGGTGAATTGGGCATATTGACTGTATATATATTTTTAATTAGTATGGTTAAATTTCTTCCTTGTAGGGGGAGAGCGCCTAAATCTCGTTGAGGGAAACAGGGTTTACAAGAAGAAGAAATAATCAATCCGAAGATATTTTTAGTTGAGAATCAGCGCGTGAATGAATTCTAACAATTTTGTTGTCTTGGGTTTTTATATGTAATGGCGAAGTTATTAATGACAAAAACGCAATAAAACATTGCCAAAGAACAGTTGTTTAAAACTTGATACATAGAAAGTGGATGGTTCTGGAACTGTGAAAGGTAGATTTGATGAAAACGTGTGAAATTGCTTTATTTTGGATCACTGGTTAACGTGATGAAGGTCTCTCGATGTGTTTTTGATTCATTGACTTGTAAACATCAAAGGGCTATCCTATTAATAATTCAAAGCAGAATGGAGACTCTGTCACGTCCATCATCACCATCCAAAATTAGTCATTGCAATTTTTATTCTACAGACACTGCACTTTCCATTATAATAAATACAACCAAAGATGAATTTTCAAACAACAAATCACATTTCATAAAAACATTATTAAAATGATGTAGTCATGTCATCATCATCATCATCATCATCACTCCAAGGATTAGGCAATTGCCCGTTCCGACTTCATATTGCATCAGCCCAACGTCTTCTAGGTCTTCCAACATCACGCCTTCCTCTTGCTTGATAATTTCTGGCTAACAATGGATATCTCTCCTTGTTCATTCCATCCATGTGATCAATCCATTTCTGTCTGTAATTCGTGACTTTATCCAATAAAGGCTGTACTTTCAATTCTTCTCTTATATCCTCATTTCTTATTCTATCAAGTCTTGTACATCCTTTTACTTGTGTTAGGAACCGCATCTCTGCCGTCTGTATTCTATCCTTCTGTCTTTTCACTGGAGCCCAAGTTTCACATCCATACAATATTGTGGGAACCGCCATAACATTATACATTTTTATCTTGGTTTCTTTTCTAATTTTATTTTTGAATGTTCTCTGTATTGTTCCACACACCGTCTGAAATTTATTTATTTTGGAGTCAATATCTCTTTCCACATTGTAGCCAACATCACACACCCAAATATTTGAAACTAGACACCTGTTCTATACTTTGATTTTCTAAAATAATTTTGGTTCTCACTGGATCTCTTCCTCTAAAAGCCATGGTCTTCGTTTTCCTTACAGAAATTTTTAGATCGTATAATTTACATATTTCATTTAATGCATGCATTGATTTCTGTAAGTCGTCTTCATTTTCTGTATTATGATTACATCGTCAGCAAATAAAAGATTATTTATGCACATTTTATTATCCATTCTTATTCCTGGAGTCATGTAAAAATAAAAAATAATGGCTCAATACAGATTTTCAAGAAAAATACTAGAATGGATGCCACTTGATAGCAGAAGAAGAGAACGAGGAATAAAGTTGAATGATGGTGTTTTGAGCAAAATATGGGAAATAAGATAGGACGATGGAGACTGAAATGATATACAGTAAGTCAATTTGGTATTCATACACAGGCATTTTTATTAATTGAAATCCAATTTTCAGAAAGTTTTTAAAAGTAAAGAAAAAAATATTTATTGTGGTTTGAAGGAAACACTAAGTTATATCTAAATATGTAGTTCAAAACTTAATTATAAAATAAACATAATGTTATCAAAATAAATCATCTTTATTACACTCAAATACAAGCCAATTTGCTATTCATACACTAAAGAAAACACTGCAGTGTATTTGCTTGTCTAACTTGCTTAAACATTAATGAAACATGAGTACTCTAAGTTGTGCATTTGTTTACACCTGCCTACTGTGCTGGTTGTGTACACTGGCAGTCAGTCGCCTCCAAAATGGGTAAATGTAAAGAACTCAGTTCTGATCTCAAGGATACAATTGTAAATCTTGCACTTAAGGGATATTCTTTAAAAAAAATAGGGCGACTGATAGGCAAATGTCATGCAACAGTACAGTATATACTAAATAAATTCAAGTATAAAGAAAGATTCAGTAGAGAATGTTCCGAGAAAACCTGAACAAAAGAAGTTAAGTGAAAAGGAGGAGAGAACCATTGTGAGACAAGTGAAATTCAACCCCAGAATTAGTGCTCCAAAATTGCGGTCTACCCTAGAAGTTTCTACTGGTAAAAAGGTATGTACTGAGACAGTTCGGAAGGTGTTACGCAGAAATGGCTATAATGGAAGAATGACTAGAAAAAGGCCGTATGTAAGTAAGAAGAACCGTGTTGTAAGACTACAGTTTTCAAAAGAACATGTAAATAAGGGGCAGGCATTTTGGAATAATGTTCTGTGGTATGATGAGACTAAAATCAACCTGTTCGGTTCAGATGACGTTCATAGAGTCTGGAGAAAAGCCAATGCGGATAATGATGTGACCAATACAACACCTACAGTAGTAGTAGGAATTTATTAGACAAAAAGTAAGATATTTACAATATTATTTACAAATATGGGTCGCACGGGCGGTAAGCCGTACGTGCTGTTGACAGTCCGTTACAATAAATTGATACTAGTGTAAAGAAAAATAAAGAACAAAAAAAAGCAATAACATTACAATTACATAAAGAAAACGCAATAATATTACAATTAAATAATAACACAATAGCATAATACACTAAAAAAGCCATAAAATTACAATTACATATAGAAAACACAGTAATATTACAATTAAATAATAACACAATAGCATTATACATTAATTTATATATAATTATTAAGAATTAATATTATTGCATTTTGATAACATATATTTATTCATGAATGAGTGTTGTTCTTAATTTCCGCGTTTTGTCCAGAAATTTACCCAAGTTTATCCAATTTTATAGATTTACCAATAACTCGTAGCATGCCAATCTTTCCCGATTTGAATTTAGAAATCTTTCCGGTAATAACTGACGTCTCCAATATTTTAAATCATTACATTGTCCTAATATATGTATCTCATCTTCAAATTTCCCGCACATTGGACATATTCGCATATCGTGATCGTCGCTAATTTTTTGAAATGTCCATGCCCCTAGCCTAAACCAAGCAAGCCCTGATCTCTCTTTAAATCCTAGGTTGAGTTTATACGATTCTTTTCCCCAGACGTGTTTTAGGTCTCCCCCCCCACCTACAGTAAAACATGGGGGTGGGTCTATAATGTTGTGGGGGTGTATGTCTGCAAAAGGGATTGGCAATATACAGTTCTTTGACAATGTTATGGACAAATTTGTGTATAACGACACTCTTCGTAAGAATGTTAAACAAAATGCAGCAAAATTGGATATGCTCCCTACGTACACGTTCCAACAAGATAACGACCCCAAACATACGGCGGACTTAAATAAGACTTGGTTGATTTGGAACGTGCCAAAGCAATTGAAAACCCCTCCTCAATCTGCTGACTTAAACCCTGTAGAACATTTATGGGCGTTTTTGAAACCTAAGGTCCACAGCAGGAATCCTTCTTCCAAAGAAGAATTGCAGAAGGTGGTTACTGAAGAATGGTGCAAAATCAGTCCTCAGATATGAGATAGGCTTGTTAGATACATGCAGCGTATATGTCAAGCTGTTAATAAAGCTAAAGTTTACCCTACAATTATTAAGGACAGTTCATTTTTTCTTCATTTTTTATTTTTTTTTTCCCCATTCTGACTGTATGAATAGAAAAGAGACCATAAAATTTACAACTTTTAAAGTTTTTTTTTAAATATATTATACGTTAAATGTTTATAGAATTTGTTGATTTGTATATATTATGTAAAGAAGTGTACCTGAAAATGTTTAGTTAATGGCAAAATATAATTGCAATATTCTGAGAATTAAAATTGTGCTATTTCAATTATAAAATCTAAGTGTATGAATAACAAATTGGCATACTGTAGATATGTGAAGGAGAATAACAGTAGATACATTGGACGCAGGAACATGTGAAACGTTCAAAATAAATACGTAAATATATATATAACATATTCGTTATTACTCTAACATGAGATATATAAAGCAAAGAACAAAGGGATCTATATTAATATATATATATATATGAAAAGAAAAATAAATGCCTGAACTGGAATTTGAACCCAGGACCTCTAACATTATATGTTTGTGCGATACAAGTTATGCTATCCATGTTCCTAGCACAAACATTTATTTTTCCTTTAGGCCTATATATGTTGTCTATCATGAGAGGTAGCGGGAACTCTGTCTCGCTGCCCTTTCATGACCACTATAACAAGTAAGCAAATTTACTTTATAACAGTGACGCTTAATTTTTTCGATATTATAATTACATTTTGACATTTAGCAATGAAAGCCAAATATGGCACGCATGTGTATGTATATACCTTGATAATGGTATGTGGGATCACGCCGAAAACGTCGGAATCAGTGGCCAGAGGCCGACCGTGAATCCATGACGCGGAAACTCCCCCCCCCAAAAAAAACTTTCTTAATCATACTTACATCCGTGAAAATATAAAATATTCTCAAACACTCGTAATCTACTCACACACACTCACACACACACACACACACACACACACACACACACACACACACATATATATATATATATATATATATATATATATATATATATATATATATATAGATTACGAGTAATTGAGAATAAAGTTTTTAGAAAAATTTTGGACCAAAGAGAGGTGAACAGACAGATGATTGGAGAAAACTACATAACAGTGAGCTACATGATCTTTATATGAAGCCAGATATATATAGTAAGAACAATTAAGTCTCGTAGTCTGTGATGGGAAGGGCATGTGGCACGAATAGGGAATGAAAAACGTTCATGGAAGCATCTTGTAGGAATACCAGAGGGAAAGAGACTCAGTTAGTAGACCAATAACGAGGTGGGAGAATAACATTAACCATGATTTGAAGGAAGTAGATTATACAGGGGATGATTCGAAAACATTAGTTTAGGATAGGAATGTATGTAGATCTTGTGTCCGTGCGGCCATAAACCTAGGTCTTCAATAAAGCCAGTGATTTATATATATATATATATATATATATATATATATATATATATATATATGATCCCATCCATCCATACATAGTAATTCTGCCCGAAGGCAGGTCCTTCACTGCAATCATAGCATTTTCATGCTATGCTTGCAGCTTTTCTAGGGAATTGTGTAGGTGTGGTAGCTTCCCGTTGTTTTCCACACCGGTGAAGGATGATGATGATAATGGTAAGAATGATAATGATAAGGATGATGGCCATATGATTTGGGGGACCGTTTGGGCCTTAAAGTTTTCCTGAAATTTGTCCTACAGGTGAGGAAAAACCCCGATAAAAACCTCACCCAGAAAAACTGCCCCGACCAGGGATCGAATCCCGGCCCGCTTCGTGACAAGGCAGCACGCTACCTCGAGACCACAACGGTGGACATATATGATCCCATAGATATAAAAATCTATTGTAATGTCATCTTATTTGAAGCCTTTGGAGATCAGTAGGATCATAGATAGTTAAGGCGTCTACATTTCTAGACAATCTGCACAAGGCATTAACCGGTTGTTAGTCATGCGTGACGCCCGGCTTTATTCGCAGAACAGAGATCTGGTACTCATTTCAGTTAGAGGGTGAGATTAGGGAAATGATGCCGTCAAAATGTTCAGTTTATAGTTTAAAAATTCTTATCCCATCGGAAATCGAACACGTGATCTTACAGTATGTAGTATAGCTTTTGCATGCACCCCAAAATTGAAATACCTGCATTAATTCTTAAAATAATACGCCAGATCGAATTAACGTACACAGATTGCGAAGTTGACATACAAGATTATCATTTTTATCTACTAAACCAGAACCTTCCAACTGTTTAAAACATTCCTGTTCTGGGTGTACTTCGTTAATGCACTCTCTAGCGATCACAACGGATTAAATACAAAATATCATATCTACTGACCAGTCTCATGGGCTAGTGATCAGAGTTTCTGGTTATCCATGGTCTGGCATTAAGGTTAAGTTTAGATTAAGGGCTCTCCTGCATTTTTTATCATTTATGACCTCGGGGTAATATAACTCCGCCATCGTCCAGGTGCTTCAACTTTTGAAATTAATTACAATTCCTCCAATCCCAGGGGAGAAAGCCAGAAATGTCATAGATAAAAGACAACCTAGTGGCATTTGACGACGACATATCAAATCTACTAGCAATACTAAAAAATTCACAAAATTCTTCAAGCTTAATTAATTTTTTAATTGGTTAGCATGCTCATAATATAAATAATTTACATGGTTATGCTCCTTGCCTGTAGCTAAGAGGATCGCGGGTCAAACCCGGCCGGAGTCGATGGATTCCTAGTACGGAAAAACTCATGGAACAAATTCTACGGGAGGACCTTTAAGTCGTTGGTCCCGAGTCTGAAGATTTTCAGGCTCGTAAAAGATCATTAAGCCTGAATAATAAGGCGTCAAGCAAAATTTACCGATCTCAACGCCCTAAGTAATACCTAAGTTGCCTGTTAGATGTCTCATTGAGTCGATGTTTTCCGCATGCCATTCATGACATCTATGAACAAAACGTCCACCGCTGTGGTCTCGAGGTAGCGTGCTACCTTGTCACGCAGCGGGCCCGGGTTCGATTCCCGGTCGGGTTAGGCTCCTGGGTGAGTTTTTTTTCGGGGGTTTTTTCTCACCTGTAAGGGAATGTCAGGAAGCATAGGGCCCAACGGTCCCCGAAAATCATCTGGTAATTACCACCATCCTTATCATCATCATCCTTCACACGTGTGGAAATCAACGGGAGCTACCACACCTATAATTTCCTAGTAAATCTGTAAAACATTGCGTGAAAATGCTATGATTGCAGTGAAAGACCTGCCCGTGGGCAGAATTACTATGGATGGATGGAAGAGCAAAAATATAACTAAAAATTAACTTGGTCTAGTAATTCCTCACAAAGGAGAGACCATGGCTCAACAATCGGCTATGCCAATATAGGGGGATAGGTAAATCATTTCCAAGCAGAAAAATCAATTTGTAATTTAAAGTTTAAAATAATTCAATTGTTATTTGAAACAAACATGTGATCATGCAGATTAGATTGATTCAACAGCAGATAGGCAGATGGCGGGAGTTACAGCTCTCATAAACTTAACCAATCTCGTCTAATTTTCAACAGTGCTGCGTTTTACAAAGCCAAGCCAATTCCCAGTTACAGAGATGTAAATTGGATCAGATGTTTGCGAAACAGGCACTTTGAACATTGTCGAGCCAAGTTTGGAGTCTGGATTGCAAACTGTCACAAAATTCTTGTTCTTCAGTAATATGAATTGACACTTTTAACTACATAGGTAGTATATACGTCAGCACCGTTATAACCTCAAAAACATATACCAGTATTTTCATTGCTCCAGCGTTTTCCCATTTAACTAACTAACTCATGGACACTATCGAACCCATAGGCCCATGCTGCACGAACATAAGCTCTCCATACATCCCTATCTTGAGCCAATATGTTCCAATCATTCCCTGTATAATCTACTTCTCTCAAATCATGGTTAATATTATTCTCCCACCTCATTCTTGGTCTACCAACTGGGCGTTTTCCCTTTGGTTTCCCATTTACTTACTGTTAATTAGCCTAATTTGTTTAAAGACCTCTTTAACAGCGAAGGCTATATTAGCGTCGCAGTTCAAATCTCGACGTCAAACAGCCGACAAATTTTATTCAGGTTCCTTTTTTAAGACTGGTTCTTTCACCTGCCGTAAATCTACGGTACAGGTCATACGGCATCAGTTACCTTCCGAAGGAATTCAAGCTCATGATTTTTACGCTCTGAAAAATCATCGAACCGGTCGGGTTTGAACTCGCGAACTTCAAAACTGCAGGCATACTAACAACTATAAAGGTTAACAATATAGAATTGGTACATGAGATCTGGGTCGTCCTCAACAGTTAAATTTGTCAAATATTCAGGAGACCTTTCGGAAAATATGTTTAATCTTCTGCTTCTGGAATGGTACTAATTGTTGCACATAAGGATTTGTATAGAGGTTTCAGCTTCCAAAAACGGATACAACGAAAAAAATTATTGATAAAACAATCATAAAACATAAAACGGAGAAATAACAACTATAACGATATTAAATAGGAAAATATTGAAAGTAATATGAAGGGTTAATATTAATATATACAGGTATCGAAACGCATGAGCTAGCAAAAACTTTTAAAACACGACAGAGCATAAGAATTGCATATAGAAGTAACAATATATTGAATAGCATAATCTAGAATAAAAAAGAAGGAACATACATTTATAAAAAACTTTATATTGGTAGAACAATAAGACATTGTATTACAAGATTTAATGAACTTTTTAAGGATTTTAAATGTAATAAGGGTAAATCCAGTTTTATCAAACATGTATTTGGATCAAGTCATCAATTTATTACAATCCACAACGTGTTAACGCTTATCCACAAAGAAGAAAACAAATCGAAAACTAATATCCTGGAAGAAATCGAGATAATAAAAGAAGCCATGAACATATAATTGAATAGTTGTCCCGAAAAGAGATCTAATCTACAAAAATTCGAAAGTTGAGTTTTCAGTGGATTAGTGATCTATCCGGAGAGTATCACGGCATGCTGCATGTAAAATTATCCGTACTCTCTTCCAGGCCTGTTTTATTTATTTTTAAAAGTTGGCTATCAAGCGAATGGTGATCTATATGTAAGAAAATGGCGGTAGCAGTTTGTCATGTCATTAACAGCAGTGCAGAAAAACAATTATTGCTAATGTGCAAATTTATTCCACCACAGTTCCATGAATTCTAATCACAAACTGAAAGAAATTAAGTGAAAATAAGAAAGACACAAAGAATGTAACGAAATAACATTAAATGGAAAATAAATACGAAAACTGATTAAGTTAGACATTTTTCTAACTGAATCAGTGACCATTATGTATTTTTATATGTTACTAGCTAATACCCGGCGTGCGCTGGTACTCCTTAAATAAATGTTAAAGTGTTTTTACCACCAGCCGTGCGCTGTTATGCTTGCCCCGGAATCTGCTTACGCCGATTTTCTTGGCATTGATGAAAGACAAAAATGGTTATTGTGAGTTATCCATAGAAGATAAACATATGCTTTCGCGGACTTTTTTTGTAGAGTTTTTTTGAGATATTCAATTCTGTGTACATTAATTTGGTGTATTTGTTATGGTTTAGGCAGCATAAGCCATTTAAGCGTCAAAATAGGGACTTTATTTCACGTTTTTCACTACAAAGGGTGATTTTTAGGCGTGAATGGGTTGAGTATCGCAACACTCTTATAGCCTATGTTCATCCTGGGAATCTTCTGAACATTTTGCAAAAAAAATCACAATCGGATCAACGGTATGGCCGAGCATAAAGTACGAACAACCAAACAAACAAATTACAAACAAACAAACATTCATTTTTATATATTAGATTATAGCATTTTTGGATAAATATGTGTTAGATCATTTCGTAGACCATCGACCTACAAAGAAAATAGGCCTAATAAAATAATAAACAGTTAACATAAAATAAATTATGGTCGAAGTTTGACATCTTTCTCCTAGCCTCCCAGTAGGCCTACTGTTGTACTTCTGTGTGTGACTGCATGCCAGAGCATGTTATAAGGTGATGTCGGTCCATCTCTATGTTGTTGCACAGTGCACAGGATGGCGTTTGCATTATCCCAAGACTTGCTAGGAAGTTGTACCCCGTTGCTAGGCGGAACAATGCAGCTGCGGTTCTTCTAGGGTAGTCTGACGTTTCTAGAATTGTTTTTCTCTAGGGTTTATTAACTGTTCTGGAAACTATTTTATTTAGGTGTAGTGCTTTGTATAGTTCTTTTATTATAGATTTTACAGTTTGGAATGCCATTGGTTATTGATAGGTAAGTGGGAGCATAGCTCCCTTCTTAGCCAAATAATCTGCTTGTACATTTCCATATATAGAACAATGCCCACGTATCCATTGTAGAGCTATTACGTATTTTGTTGTGTCCTGCAAGTATTTCAAAAGATCTTTCAGAATACCGTATTGGTTTCGTTAAAATTAATCACACGTTATAAATTATTGTTCTTATGTTGGTAAAAGTTGCGTATGGTAAAATGTTTGAGAACTGTATTAGCTCGTTTTCCATACTCAGTTTAATAACATAAACATCAAATTCAACATGCAGGGTGTCCACAGAAACATTTCCCGGTTATAAACAGTTACCGCGTGGCTGTCAGTTGTTGCATTTACTTGGAACTGGTGTCAATAGAAAGAGAAACTCAAGTTCAGGAGTTGTGCAATTGATATTGTTGACCCGCAAAAGATGCCACCACAAGAAGAAGAAAAACGTTTAAACAAACGCTGCAGGGATTATCTATGGACGCTGTTTGGATTTCGTTTGCCATCGTTGTTGACGTTAAATGGTCTGAGCGTTACAGTTGTCAAGTCTTTCTCAATTAACGGTGTTATGGCAAACCCACAGGAATCTAGAGAACGTAGTTGGTGTGTAATAGAATATCACAGCTGACGAAGTGTAGTAAGTGTTCAGCGTGCTTTCAGACGGAATTTCCAACATGACGCACCTTGTAACAAAACGATTCTAAAATGGTATAGACAGTTTGTTGACGATGGATGCGTATGTGATAAGAGGAAAACCTATTCAGGGAAACGACTGTCAGTGTGGAAATTGTGGAAAATGTGCGGGAGGCATTAACATGTAGTCCTCGAAAATCAGCGCGAAAGGCTAGCCAAGAATTAAAAATTCCTAAATCCACTGTGTCGAAGATCTTAAGTTCTACACATTGAGTGTCTTTTAGGTAGGTACTAAACTGTTTGAGTGTCTCTTTTTCTTGACACCGGATTCATGTAAATCCAACAACTGACAGCGACCTGTTCATAACCGGGAAGTGTTTCTGTGGACACGGTGTACTATGAAATAAAAATAAATTCTAAACTACATCCGTGGTTTTTAAGGTTTTGTAGCTGTTTCCATTACAACTTGAAATGATTCCCACGGACATGATTCAGATTTTTTTTTGCAATTAATACATGTGGAATTTAGTTTTTGTAGGAAAGGAAACAATAACAGTTATAAGTGCATATAGTTTAGATTTTCACTTTATAATTAACGATAAATTTAATGAGTGCTCTCTATTCGCGTCTCATTGAATATTACAATACTTGGACTCAAGTCCATCAGAAACATATCATTTTTATTTGAATATTTCAGCTCTCATTTGAGAAACTAATTTGACCCAAAAGTTTTATAAAAAGCCTGTATTGGGCACTACTTTATGGCATGATTTTGTTTTAATAATAATAATAATAATAATAATAAAATAATAATAACAATTATTGTTATTATTTTATTTATGTACAGATAGTTTAATATTTACACACCTTTCTGTGCCTAAACTTTTATTACATTTCTCCATCCACTTCATCCCTCCGGTCCTCTTTTTCCCATTCCAGTTCTTATTTCTTGCATCCATGAATTTCGAGGTCTTCCTTTCCTTCATCTTCCAGGTGGACACCATTCCAATGTTTTTCTGGGTAACATTTCTTCTTGCATTCATCGTACATGCCCGTACCAATTTAATTGCTTATATCTTATATATAGTGTACCATTGAATATATAATATTCATTTTTTCATCGAATGTCAGTATTTCTATTTTTTTATAATTTTGAAATTCTTACTGCTCTAATTATGATATCCATTTTCATCGACATAAGCGTTTGTTCTAAGTTTTTGTTGAATTTCTGAACTTCAGTTCCATATGTAACAGTACATCTCACTATTCAATTATATATTTGTAATTTATATTTTCTGGTTATATGTCTGTTCGAGAAGACTCCATTCATCATTGCTGTTATTTCTCTACCTTCATTTATTCTGTTCTTAGTATCACTTAATAATAATAATAATAATAATTATTATTATTATTATTATTATATATATATATATATATTTACGGTTTTAACAATGTTATACATTTTTCCGGCACCAATGATTTGTCTTCAATTTCGCTTTATAATTTTCTTCCATTCGTCTCTATTATAACACATTTCTTCCTCTATTTCCCTCAGTCCTTCAAAGTTTCTCTAATCCCTTGGATCCATGTGAGATTTGGTCGTCCTTTCCTTCTCGTTCCTGATGGTGTCCATTCCATTATTTTCTTCGGTAATCTTTCATCCTCCATTCGCCTAATATGCCCGTACAATTGTAGATGCTTTTCTTGGATAAATTCCAAAATTGAGTTTTGCACATTTATGATCTCTTTTATAACTTCATTTATAATTTTTTCTCTCCTTGATAACCTGGCAGATCTTATGCAATAGTCCATTTCTGCTACCATTAATTTTCTTTTCATCTGATAATTTATAGTCCAAACCTCTGAACCACAAGTCATAATACTTCTAAGTACTGTTTTAAAAATGTTTCTTTTTTTTTATCTGTTTATCCCATAATATTCCATTCAGGGCAGATATTACATATTTTCCTGAGTTTATCTTTGATCTTATTTCCTTTTCCTGCTTCCCATCTTCTGTAATTTTTACTCCCAAATATTTGTATTCCTTTATGTGTTTAATTACCCCTATTCCATCTTCCAGTATCAAATCTTGATGAGTGTCTCCTATGGCTATATACTTGGTTTTTTCCATATTCACATTTAGTCCCCATTTATTATTTTCTTTAATCACAATTCGGGTAGTAATGACGATAATAATGATCTATCTATATACCTGATTCTTCCCCGCTGTGGAGATTAGGGAACTTCCTAAACCAAACTAATTTAGTTACGCTTATTTACCTACAGATACTGTATCAACGGGTGATATAGCGGGTCAGCACATCGCCTCAATGATACATCTAGTATGCAATTAAGGTATTACTTCGATGGAGAATAATCAGGTAATTTTTGACAGATGCCTCTTTATTCAGGCTTGAGGTTCTTTTATGAGCCTGAAAATCTTCAGACTCAGGACCCACTGCTTAAAGTCCCAACAGGAGAACTTGTCCCTTGGATTTTTCCATCCTAGAAATCCATCGACATCGGCCGGCTTTGAACCCGCGATTCTTGGAATCAGGGACAAGGAATATAAAAACTAATCCACTGCGGCTGAGTAATAATAATAATAATAATAATAATAATAATAATAATAATAATAATAATAATAATATAGTAAGTTTCACTCGGCTTGCGGCCACTATCGTGGACATTGCGTGGGCAGTGCGAGTTGATGACTCAATGCTTGCAGTCACGTTTCCCGCTATCGGCCGCAGGTCGAGTGAAACTCACTGTATAATAATAATAATAATAATAATAATAATAATAATAATAATAATAAACATATTAATTTCATCTGGAAACTTTAAGGCCTTAACGGGCACCATCATGCCACGTACTCCTAATGTTATAATATTCTTCAACTCTTGGCGCTATCGAACCCATAGGTCATGGCCCTGCGGACATAATCTATCCATATACCCCTATCCCGAATCAACATTTTATAAGATTTATATAGTAAATATTATAAAAAATATATTCACAGTATAAGGACGAAATTTATACTGGTTATTTGTAACTTTGATTGTAATTTGACAGTTTTTATCTTTTCATTAGTGGTCTCATCTACTTATGAGTTTCTTTTATAGCAACTTACATGGGCGTATTTTGACCTATAGCATTTTAAGAATTAAACTATTTATAAATACAATGACTATATTTTAAGATACGTCCTTGGGCTGAATTGTGCAGTAGAATTTGTTAAAGTATAGCTATCCTAAAAAATCGAAGATGATTAATTTAGTTTTAGTCCGAAGGAGAATCCTGTCCGCTATCCGAGATATTAAGTTGTCAGTGATACGATATCATTAATAATTCCAAAGAGTTTGAGGAAGTGGCTCAATTAAAATTCCTAGGAACAATAATCATACGAGGATGAATCAAATATAAACCGGAATTATTGTTTACAATTTTATTGAATTAACAAAAAAAAAAAAAAAAAAAACGCCACCTCATTTTTCTACATAGTCTCCTGCATTTCCAGCACACTTCTGCCATCGAGTTGGCAACTTTTTGATGCGTCCTTGAAGAATGGGGGATGACGTGTAGTCAGCCAGTTGCGCACGAACTCCTCTACCGATGCATTGTCACCAAACCGCCTTCCTCCCAGGTCTTCTTTCAGTGGCCCAAACAAATGGTAGTCACAGGGTGACAAATCTGGACTGTAAGGAGGATGTTCCAGAGGTGTCCAATGCATTTTCGTCAGTTTTTTGTCAACTTTTTTGTTCCTGGCTGAGGAGCCGAGGAACCCACCTGGCACACAATTTTCGGAATTTGAGTTCATCACTGATGATGGCTTGAATACTTCCGAAGCTTATTCCAATGTGTGAAGCAATTTCAGAAATTATTACGCGCCGATCCTCCTCAATAAGGTCCCGTACAGCACGAATATTGTCTGCAGTGATGCTTGTGCGTTGCCGTCTTTGGTGGGGCTCATTTTCCACTGAATCCCGGCCCGCTAAAATTTTTTTGTGCCAATCATACACCTGCGTCTTCGAAAGGGTTGCTTCCCCGAACTGCACATGCAGCCTTCTCAAAATTTCAGAAGGTTTAGTGCCTTCTTTCGCCAAATTCTTAATAATAATGCGTTGCGCAGCAGACGTGTGTACCTCTTGCTCGCTCATGGCGTATTGTAGCAAGCGGCCGCTCTTCGGAGTGCGACACATCTAGATCCCTACTCCAGACACCCCCACCAGCATACACTCCAAACCGCAACCTTTGCAGTTCGCTACCAGGGCAGATACAAATTCCGGTTTATATTTGACCCACCCTCGTAAATAAGAATGAGATGCACAAAGAAATTAAACATAGGCTCAATTCTGGAAATGCGTGCTACTCTGTATTACAGAGACTCTTCACGTCCCAACTCCTTTTAAAAAAAACATTAAACTGAAAAAATATATATATTATATGGATGCGAAACATGGACTCTTACTTTAAGGGATGATAGGAAATAATGAGAATAAAGTTCCTAGGAAAATTTTTGGAACACAGAGAGATGAACAGACAGGTGAATGGAGAAGACTACAAAACAGTGAAGATATAATAAGAACAGTTAAGTCTCGTAGATTGCGATGGACAGGACATGTGCACGAATGGGAGACGAAAGAGGTAGGCCTACATGGAAGCTTCTTGTAGAAAAACCAGAGAGAAAACGCCCAATTGGTAGACCAAGAATGAGGTGGGAGACTAACATTATCCATGATTTGAGGGAAGTAGATTATACAGGAAATGATGGAAAACATTAGCTGAGGATAGAGATGTATGGAGAGCTTATGTCCGCGCGGCCATGAACCCACGGATTCAATAATGCCAGTGAGTTGGTGAGTTAGTTAATTAATTTAGTATATGTAGAGAAAAATGGACATTAGGCCCTATTTAATATTATATCCACATAGGGAATCCAGAACTCCTCAAGGCTATCTATACCATTCAACAGTTATATTCTTAAAATATTGGCCTAGGCATAATTGAAGAGGTGGATTCAACTCCAACTAAGTCAGTTTCTTGTGATATTTACTTATGCTGCTTAATGTATTCTCATATTCAAGTCTAAAGTCTAACAACAGAATATGAGTCAAATCCAACTAAGTAATATCGATTTTATATGTTAAAATTTACTCAGACTATCAGCACCAATATAATTATTTCAGTTTTATTGCTCTCCTGAAAAAGTACTTTTTTGACTTAATTGGATTTAGAATCCACCTCTTCAATTATGGAGTTTTGTTGGAAATATATTTTTAATGTAGAATAGTTAGCAGAAACGAGCAATTTGTGTGGGTGTTAATGAATATATTGTAATGTGCATTCGACACTTTTCATTATATAAATTATGAAAACATATTTTGTATTTATATGATAAGAAAATCAATAATTATTGTCATACAATTAAAATTTCCTGAAAATGCAATTTTAATTGAAAGCTGAAATGTAATTTACATATTAAAGTATGCAAATATATTTTACATGAAATAAAATATTGTAACCACATTGGTAAATCCGAGTGAATTAGTTATGATTTGAGCCATTTTGTATAGAAATGAGTTTCAGTTGTTAGAGATAACGGTTTAATTTTAAATATTTCAGAAACATAATTATAATAGGTAATTAAAATGGTGATTGATTTTGTTACGGTATAATGTACAACATTAATTACACTGAGCAACAAAAAATATTTTTTTTTTGTCTCAGAAAGAAGAAATATGTGATTCTGATAGTATTTTTTTCCTACGAATTTAAATATGATATCGGTTTTTCTCCATCACACAAGGTTTCCGACAGACCGGTTTTTATAATTTTAAACACTTTAATGTTGTCTACATTCGTAACTACACAATATTCGAACATTCGGACTCACCTAGAAAGTAAGAAATTACGATTTTCTGCTATATTTCGCCTGTGGAGCATCCCTCTTGATGGTCCAACAATAATCGGCCAGCATGTTAGGATTCAATTTGCCTTGATTTCTCTTTTCCATAGCTGAAATCTCCTGATAAAGAATTCCCCGTGCTCATCGCTCAATGGACAAATGGACGATAAAACGTTTATTAAAACAATCATTATTTATATCTGTACCGAAATCAAGTGTTCGATACGTGGATTACGTCATGCTGCGCAACTATACGTCATCGTGTCTCCATTTCTTCTGTGATCTTAATGAACAGTGCCAAATTCTCTCCTACGTACTCGCCTCCTTTCCTTTACGCGCCGTGTACTCCCCTCTCCTAGTGAACTCTCAAATAAAGCTGTGTTTACTAACATCGGATCATCATCTTTTTGTCAACCAAAGGAGTCAGGTCGATATAGCTCAGAGGAGCTTGTTTTGTTTATTAGTCCCTTAGGCCAGGGTGGGGCCACAAGGATCGTGTACCCTAGCCCTTGGCTGGACTAGTGTGAATGTAATAGAGTATGTATGGTTTATTACTATTGTTTTGTATAGATGATCGATGAAACTATTGTTTCTTTTGTCAACTTATTTTCAATGTTAAGCTAACTATCTTTTATTTATTTCAATGTTATATCTGACTGTAATTAAACTTTAGTTATCTGGTTTTAATTAACTTTTGCCTATTGATTTACTAGCTAGTCAAAGTCAGATATGAATGTAAAGTCCCAAAATTTTCTCAAGCGTATATGATTTCCTCTTTCCTAAGAACTTCCACGATTATAATATGTATAGCTTACAATATATTACATTGAACCGAAAGTGCTATTTTCGGTTCGTAACATCAGTGCCGTTATCCTCCTTGAACTGAAAGATTCGTGAACTACGCCAATATCCCTTCTCTATGCATCTACCCCCACTCTCCTTTCTACCTTTCCTACAGCGCATCTCCCCTTCTACCTCGGAACGCTCAAATACGATACGCACATTCAGAACATTATCATTCGATCGGAACATTTTGTTGGAACTACGTCGTCTGGAGTACGCGAGTGGCGTGTTTTAAGTTTTTGGTCCGGAGGACCAGGGAAAGCCACCCTAGCTTGGACTGAAAGTATGTGTGAATTTGTTTGAGTGAGTTATGATATTTTTTGATGTTAATAATTATTAATTTTTCTTTTAAATTCAAGAATGATCAATACTGTTATTTGATTATATTTTTCTAATACTTCAGACGTACCATTTATATTAAACATCATTTTTATATACATCATGTTTAATGTTCAAATTATTTATGTGTATACTGCTGTTGAGCATATTCCCGTACATAAGCTTACTTATTTAGGAGATCATTCAAACTTCCTTTTTTCCGTCTAGCTTTCATGGTTAATAATAATAATAATAATAATAATAATAATAATAATAAACATCCAGTTTAGCTAAGTATCATAGATTACTCAAGTGTTTTAAGATCTATTGTTGATTGATGTTTAAGTGTTTGGAAAAGAAAGATGAATCAATCTTTGCTTCTTATGGGCCCAGGCAAAAGGCTTTTAAATAATAACCCTGATTGTTATGAACTCAAGGCTAATATATACAATGGAAACAAAAGACAATACTAGGCGCAACAACATGTTTAACAATTCATTTAGGAAAGTTGAATTAATCTATGTCTTTTATGGGCCCGGGCAAAGATATGTTAATTTGAGCAATTTATGTTTTCAATTCAAGGTATTTATCAACAACATTGCTATGATCCAGCACCGACACGATGCAATTTTAGGTTTGCAGAGCGCGGTACGCGTGAAAATAAATGGTAGCAGATTGCGTGGTTCTGGGTTCAAGTCCCGGTTCAATAAATGGTAGCAGTCAGCGTGGTTCAATAAATGGTAGCAGTCCGCGTGGTTACGGTACATATCCATTAATTGAAATTGAAATAAAAAACTGTGGGTGATGGAGATATTCCGAATACATATTTGAAAACACGATAAAAAACTGCATTAAGTACAACTATTGGTACTCATGAGACAAAAATCATGTTGACCAGTGTTATCAAGGATCAGTCAGTTATAAAAATTATTATATTCAAGAGCAATATTTTTAAAAAGATATCAATCTAAACACACGTTGTCGTTATTTATGTTGCAGGAGTTAAAATTGAGATTTCACGGATGAGTTGAGATGTTCACGCTGAGGCCAGAATTTCCAAAAACATCGAAAAACATTTTGAATGCTAGCAATGTACTTAATTTTATTTGATATTTTGTCGAGTTTAATTATTTGTAGTAAACAAATATAACTAACTCACTGACACTATCGAACCCATAGGTTCATGGTCGCACGGACATAAGAGCTCCATACATCCCAATCCTCAGTTAATGTTTTTCAATCATTCCCTGTATAATCTACTTCCCCCAAATCAAAGTTCATGTTATTCTCCCACCTCATTCTTGGCGTATCAACTAGATGTTTTCCCTCTGGTTTTCCCAAAATACCCTAACATTGTTAATACCGTATTACTCTCCCACCTTATCCTTGTTCTATCAACTTATCGTGTTCCCTCTGCTTTTCCTAAAGTAAATTTCCATGCCCCTCTTTCAATCTCCATTAGTACCGCATGTCCTGTCCATTGCAGTCTACAAGACTTAACTATTTTTATTATATCTGGTTTCCTATAAAGATCATGTAGCTCACTGTTAAGCATTCTTCTCCATTCGCCTGTCTGTACATTTCTATATTGGTCCAAAAATTGTTCCCAAGAACTTTATTCTCAAATACTCGTAATTTTTTCTCCTATCTCATAATAAGAGTCCATATTTCACATCCATAAACAAATATAAACAACTAATAATAATAATTTGGGAAAGTCGTGGCGCACGTAATTATATATATATATATATATATATATATATATATTCACCTTGTAACCGAGTTTGAGCCTCAGTCGTGCCATGTGGAGTTCGTGGTGGAATAATCGAAGCAAGTTATCTTTATCTCTGGAGTTTTCCCGTTGTTCTTTACCTAAAACTCAATTCCATCAATTTTCCATACTCATAGTATCCATTTAGTTTCATCTGCCACTATGATAGTGCGACAGACTTGTTTCCGGGATCTTCATGCGTCACATGCCTTTAATAAACAGGGTCTTCATCCAAACTTATTCCTCGATCTAGCATTACGCCGGATATGAGCAGAAAGTTTTATTTTTAAAAATAATTTGCCAGGTTGGGAAATGAGATTGCCATTGAGAGAGAATTGACACTTTAGTCATGTCGCTACTGGATGTAGGAGATCTTGTTGCAGGATGGAAGATATCCCTTCTCGTGCACTCATATCACGGTTGTTTTCCTTCAATGTGACACTGTTCTGTAAGCCAATGCAGATTCCCCACGAGCCTCTTGAAGACCATGATATCACTGCCGTGGTTGTACGACCCAGGGATTATTATTATAACGGATGCCACGGTGAGTGAGTTTTGCGTATGTGCCACAAGCGGCGCTAGTGTAGAAGTAGCCTAGTGACATCTAATATCATGTACTGGTACTAAACGGAAAAAGAAGAAGAAGAACTACACTACTACAGCACCTCTGGTCTCAGAAATTACGAAACAGGTAGATGAAAAACAGCGCCATCTGGTGTCAAAAACCATGAAGCAGGTAGATGAAAAACAGCGCCATATGTTAGCCAAATTTGAAATTACATTGTACAACAGCGCCCCCAAACGTCGAATTATGAAATTACATGTAACCAGCCACTTTTTTTATTATTATATATATATATATATATATATATACATTTTTATTATACATTTTTATTATATATATTACATTTTTATTATATATATATATATATATTATATATATATATATATATATATATACATATATATACATACATATATATATATATATATATATATATATGTACATACCTATATACATACATATATATATATATATATATATATATATACACACACATATATATATATATATATATATATTTATACATATGCATTTATATTACAGGGAAAATGGAATGGGAAATAATGGAGAATGAAATGTAAAGAAATGTGTTAAATTATATTTATTCATTTCAAATTAAGAAAATGCATTATGAGCTCTTCCACAAACATACATTTGGCTTACTCTACACTTCTCTCACACATTTTATGCAATACAGTATACAATATATATATAAAAAACATCTGTACAATAATAAATTAATAAACCTATTCTGATTGTTCTAAAATCAAATTGTTAACGACATGAGTTCTGTGCTAAGTTCCAGTCGTAATGTAAACAAACTTGCATAGGATATTACTTCACCACCATTATCTATTGTGATAACCATGCTGCCACTTCACCTGCCATGACTTAAATGTGAACGGAACTGTCATCAATAGAAACATTGTTTTTAGGCATCATTGTATATTATAGGAAATAAGATAAAATTGTACCAATAATTAGGAACTTACATTTCTTCTTTATTTATTTATGACTAAAAATTATATATACCTTATCCGCTGTTAGAATGATCCGAACATAAACAAATGCTCCACAATTACTGTCATATTGAAGGGGAGCACATGTGTGAAGTATATAATTCATTTTTGAAAAATAAATTATGCACTATAACTCAAATTGCATTTGCCACAAATTCATCACACTTATCGAAAGCATATTGCACACACTTCCTTTTTTTACTGGGAGTTACAACCTTACTACGTGTTTTTTTTCTTTCCGAGCACTATTATACTTACACATGACACACCGGTAACATCACATGTTAAATTCACTATAACTTTTCCTCGAAGTTCTAGATACTTTTCACTAAAGTTGTGAAATACATTTAAAATAAGTTTTTTTTTACCACTAGTCGAAGGTTTGCCAGACTTTGTTTTACAATTTTAGATGGCAACAGAAGACTCAACACTTTCAGCCATGTTGTTGACTAAAGCATGACTCAAATACATCATCCATATGTACTGAACTATTTTAAGTTGTCATTATTGACTAGATATATTTTAGAATATTTTCTGTGTTTTGAATATTATTATTGTCATTTAAGAAGAATAACAAGTATTTTCAGACGATGTATTTTTAATTTAATGGAGGTAACTACTTTTCCGTATACTTATTGCTTCTACATTGTATGTCGGTGTCAATAACCAATGGAAAGCGAGCAGGTCACATGGTTTTGTTTTGACGAGGATCACTTTAAGAGCAGATAGTATATTGGTCTATGTGCTTACCTAATCCGTTCTTTATGCCTTTTCCATGATGTCAACAAATCTTATTTAAAATTTCATTACGAGCAAAATATATGCCCTATGCTGACTCACCTGTAAATTCTGTTATCACAACCTCAAAGAACTAATGTAGCACAATTTTCACTGAACTGTTTGTAAATAATTTTATTATTATATAGAACCGGCCATTTTAAACAACTGAAATTCCAACGTATTCTGCATGCGTAACAATATAACAATGTTCATATGATTAATTACAATTTTAAAATTTTCCAATATAAATTATATATACATGTGCTAGATAATACTTTTATTTTCTTTATTTCAAGTGTTATAAAGAGAACTATATTTTCTTACATGCTCAAAGATAAAATAGTTATTCGACCAATGAAAACACAGTTACATCTTGTTTTTTTTTTACATTACAACTGGAACTTAATCGGAAGAGCAGCACTAAAGCAGCAATGTTAAAGCAACGACATTTATATGACCACGAAGGCAGTCTGATGTGTACATGAGCTAGATGGAATGTGATGTAAACTATGGCTTTATCTCACTTAACTTTAACTTCTTTCCTACACAATTTCTACAAATAATAATTATATCATAAGTAATAGCGTAGTTTATAATACGAGGCTTCAAGTTGAAAATATTAATTCAACAATGTAAAATGATTACATTATAAGCAAATTTTGGATGTCATTTTATGTCCAACATGCAATTTTTTTTTTTTTTACTTTTCAGTGACATGGATTTATTTAAAATCTTAGCAGAAATTATGATTTTGTATTAATTGTGATAAAATAATAAGTACTTTTTTATGTCTTCCTCAATGAAAATTTATTTTTATTCCAAAAACTTCATTAAATTTTAAAATCATAAAGCCTTTCAGAACTTATGTTTCATCTTCGGCACGTAATTTGGTACCAAATGCCTTTCAAAACACATTTCGTTTTCTGCTTGAAGATGAAACATGTTTTGAAAGGTCTTCATGATTTCATTTCTTGAATAAAAATCAATTCAAATTCAGGAAGATGGATTAAAACAAGGTACTTATATTATTATTTAAAAATAATTAATACATAACCTCATTGTGTTAACAATAAATGTTAAATACAAAGTATTGAAAATTATGATCAGTGAACCTAGCTCATAATCAAATGTCAAAATAAAATTGTCCACAATGGGCAATCTGCAACCATTTTGTTTACACAAAAATAATTCCACTCTCGGTTAAATTTACCATAGTTTTTGATGCTAGTCCCTTCGCTGTTATTGAAGTAAGTGAAGAAATAAGTGCTAGTTACTTATGAAACCTAACTGTTTAATCAAATAAACTTTAAGTAACAACAACAACTTTAAGTAACAAAAGTATTTCATTCTAGCACTGAATTATTCAGAAAATGCGTCCTTGCATTAATCAAGATTATACAATTACTAAATATGACACATTAATATAATAAGGAATTTAAATATAATTTACTTGTTACACTACGAGAATATTTATTTCTTACAATGTCTTTACATTTATACATGGTAATTTAGTGTAATGAATGTGCAGGCAGATCGAACGGATAATGTTTCCATTAAGCGCAGTGAGAATTTTTTCTAAGTCCCAGGCAGACACCTTGCACATGCACCAACAAACGCAAAGCGGTTTACTCTATGGAATAATGCGATGCAGCCAACATTATACATGCTATTTAACAAACCTTAAAGTTAACCTAATGCAATTTAAGCACTGTAACCTATGAAAGAATGCAATGCCCAAAAATAAATAGTAAGTTCTGAAATTCTAAAGTTCATATTCTATATTGGCTGCACTGTTGTATAGAATATTCGTTCAAATCAATATGGCTGCCACGTCTTCATGTTACATATATAGTTAAATATCATAGAAAAATATGTTGAAATAATCGTTACTTAAAATTGTAAAATTTATTGTAAATAGTGGGAAACAATTTTAAAATATAACCTGTTGGTGCATGTGCGTGGTAGGTTTCTACCTGGGACATAGAAAAAATTAGGAAAAACTGCACTTAAACTAGCGTGAAATATTTTCAAAGTCCTATAGAACAACAGTGCGCATGCGCCAGAATTTATAGAGCCAGCAATAACCCACAATCGATTATCATCCTCGATTACTATCCGTCGCTATGAAATTTAAATGACCAATATATGCAATAAATCCCCAAATCTATGTTAAAAAATATATTAATAATATTAAAATTACCAAACATTTATTAAAAATGGGTGTACACTTACTTATCACTCCCTAACGCTGATCCAACCAGCGATAACCCAAAACAGCAATAGAAAAATCATAGACTAAGGAATATACTCTGTGGAGAAAATAGCAGTTAGCATCACAATATTGACTAACAGTTCATAATATTGTGATTTGCATATTTAAATAAATACTTCAAAATTATAAAAATTGTTTGAAAGAGTTTAAAATATTAAATAATGTTAGTAAATACAGAAGAAGAGCTATAGTTTACAACAATATAACTGAAAAATCAAGCGCTAGTAGAAGTGCAGTTGAGCCAAAAATTCTCACTGTGCTTAATGGAAACATCAGCCAATCGAACTATATTGAGGCCATGTGCAGTCCCAGTTAGAAAAGAAAAAGATGGAATGGAACACTGAACAAGAAGTTAATTACATCACTAGCACTATCGAACTGATTGGTTCACGGGCACGTGGACTAATGTTTTCCAATCATCTCCTGAATAATCTACTTCCCTCAAATCTAGGTTAATGTTATTCTCCCACCTCATTCTTGGTCTACCAACTGGGAGTTTTCCCACTTGTTTTCCTACAAAGAAGCTTCATTGCCCCTCTTTCATTCCCTATTTGTGCCACATATCCTGTTCATTGCAGTCTCCACGAAATGATCCACACACAGCCTTTCTCTCTGGGGACACTTGCAGCAGTCTTATATCTGTCTTCCAGACTGCAAAATCTTAGCCATTTCGAACACCTGAAATTTGTTAAAAGATCATTTGTGTTACAACGTACTAGCATTGAAGTTTTGCAATGAAACTCATAACATATTTTTTACAATTATTAAATATATGTATCCATGTACTCAAATTGTCACATTGAAAGCTTTATATATATTACCAATTTTTAAATATATAATTATTTAAAAATATATTATTAAAATATATAATTAATTTTAAAATATATCATTACAATATATATAATTAATTTTAAAATATATCATTACAATTATCTTAAAATGTTATCTTTTCCCAGCAAATTATCGTTGAAAATAGATTCATCTTAAAAAATTATTAATATATGAATATGAATAATTTTAATATTAACGTATTTTTATATTTAATATTAAATATGGCATATACGAATTAAACAAAAACTTATTTTTAAATACCAAAACAAGTAATTTTAACTCAAATATTTCAACTTTCGAAATATACATATATTGTAAATGAATGTTTCAAAATGTCTGAACTGTTACACAGATTTTTTAAAATAATATTTTGAATATATATAATATTCATATAATACAAATAAATACCTGTTAAGTTCTCGAGTGAAGCAGAAAAGTGGTTTGCCTCTTCCAATATAATTCTTGCAGCCTTGGTGCACAACATTTCAAAAGCATTTTCGTTGTTTCAAGGACAGATAAAATTCATTAATAACGTAATGGCTGACCATAGAGAACCGATGGCTGACCGGGATGCGTGCCTTGCGCCTCGCAATTTGCATTTGTTTTTTTTTTTACTTTTAAATTCTGCTACAACGACCAAAGGCGCCACCGGGATTGAGCTACGGACGCCACATAACGTAGTTACGTTACCAATTGTAGATGACTCTGTACCAGCCGTGGCATCCCATCATAATCCCTGGTATTACCTCTGTAAATATAGGAAAATATTATCCAAGAGTTACTCGTGAAAGTTGAAACTGTTTTGCAGTACGTATATCTACGACTACAAGAACTCGATAGAAATAATTATGTCGACAGAATAAATGCCTCCAAGTATCTGTAGACATCCAGGAAGACCTAAAAGATGATGGTTGGAGAGCGTCTAATATATAGGGTAAGTCTAAATTCCCCTTACATAGTTTGAAGACTTATAGAGGGATCCAATACAATTACATTTAAATTACGAACCCATGTCCGGAAATGTACCGTTTTCCGATACACACAAAATACCACTACAACACATGTTGCTCTCTCCGACTCATGCTGCCTGTCGTCTGGAACCACTTACAAGAAGGGCTCGATGTGATGACCACCGACTTCAATACAGATGTGGTACCTCCGTACCATGTTCTCGTACACACGATCACCAACTCTGGTCCTCCAACATCCATAACTCATGCTAGTAGGTCTTCCTCGGATTCTACGGGGGTATCGTACATTAAGGTTTTCCTGTGACCTCACAGGTAGTAGTCTAGTGTGGTCAAGTCGGGAGAACGTGCAGGCCAAGCAATTGGATTTGTCATTGCACCGATCTTCGCCGTACAATAACATCATGTCTGCGTATTCTATAAATGTGCATGTCTTGGATAACAACAACACAGTACCAATGAGTATGTGAAGGATTACTATTGTACTGAGCAGATATAAACATCTCTGGGCGGATCACACACTCAACTGAATAGCACGCAAACAAACTTGCAGTGGACATGGGATATCAGGTGAGCGGGGAATGACATATGGACTGCTCAAGTCAAGACTATCCTAGTGAGTGGCGCGGAAAAGGCGTATGAGGCGATTTTGCGTGTAGCGGAAAATCTGTACGTTTCCGGACACGAGTTCCTGTGCTACACTTAATTGTCTTAGTCCCTACTACAAATCCTCAAACTCTAAGGGGAATTTAGGCTCACCCTGTATAAGTATTGATGTCAATGAACCTATGTGCATTTACTCAGTACTGAGTTACATACATTTTGGGTTCATTTTATAACATCGTTAAAGTTTTATTACCATCCATGAGCTGGGGATTTTCTGACTTTACTTACGGAAAGCGCATCCACAACATAAGTTAGGATTATCTTAATTGCATAAGTTAACATTTTAATGGACGTTTATTCATGGATTATTAGGATAAGCTAAGGTACTCTTAAGAAGTTTCCAAAATCCTTCCATTGTTTATTGTGTTCATAGTTCCAACAAATGATAGTGGAGTTATTGATTACTAAAGCACTTGGTTATTAGTCCAAATGAGAAAAGCACATCCAAGAAGCAGAGGCGGCTCGTGGCTTTGAAGTTAGGTGAAGAGCTATCAAGAGAAATTATGTGTACACATGCTTATTTTAATTATTGTTAAACTCGTTTATTTCTTGTATATCAAATCGATCCTTCGGTCCTTTAAGGCTGCAAACTTCTCGATAATGTTAATTAAATAAAAATAAAACGTAGTTTTATTTGATTTTCATATTTATTATATAATTCAGTGACAGCTGTTTCGGTACACTGTACCTTCTTCAGACATGTTAACAAATTATGAATTGTGTTCCAACTGATCTAAGCAACAATACAACAATATTTATTTAAATTTTTAAATTTAACAAAGGGGATTCATTCAAGTCAAGTTGAGAATTTAACAGTTTTTACTACTTTTAAATTTATTAATTTCTACAACCTCCAAAAGATCTAACTTCTTACCCTTATCACAAATATGTAAAATTTCAAAATTTGGATCGAAACAATGATTAAATTGGAATAGGTGGTTAGCATATTTTGAATTTTCTAAATATATATAACAGAAATGTAGAAAATTCAAAATATGCTAACCACCTATTCCAATTTTATCATTGTTTCGATCCAAATTTTGAAATTTTACATATTTGTGATAAGGGTAAGAAGTTAGATCTTTTGGAAGTTGTAGAAATTAATAAATTTAAAAGTAGTAAAAACTGTTAAATTCTCAACTTGATTTGAATGAATCCCCTTTGTTAAATTAAAAAAATAAATAAATATTGTTGTATTGTTGCTTAGATCAGTTGGAACACAATTCATAATTTGTTAACATGTCTGAAGAAGGTACAGTGTACCGAAACAGCTGTCACTGAATTATATAATAAATATGAAAATCAAATAAAACTACGTTTTATTTTTATTTAATTAATAAATATGGATTTTCATCAAGTAAACATCAACTCAATTGATTATTCTCGACTATTTAACTCATGCCCCAAATGGGAGTCAATGACCAATCACGTTTCAATGATTTCTGTTTTACAACCAATCAGAGTCGTGTTTCACCAAATATTTATCAGTGTTATAATTACCATACTAAAGAAAGCTCCTCCTTACAATATTGCGTTCCTTTGGCAATAAATAGTATGATCTGGTTGCAGTGATAAACAAAAGAAGCAGTAGAAGCGTACCTATCGTTTCTCATTTGTTTTCAAACACCGCCGTTTACATTAAATATATAAATATTTTAAAATAACTATAGTTAAATAATGATTTGTGAGTAAACAGCTTATTTTTATTCGTTAAATAGTCCTAACAAATGCCACTCTTAATTTCCAAATTCTCTACATAAATTCACTCCTCACTTCGTGAGTCGTGAATTTATCGATAATTTGGAAATCACTCGTGGCATTACTTATGATAATGTCTTCGTGGAATGGGTGTGTCTTTATTAACTGCAGACGTTTTTGTGAATTGCAATATTCCCCAAAGTAGAAAGTCTCTCTTCTGAAATTGCATTCCTCAAGTGTGTTTTTATACGCTTCAGACAAAAAAAGCCTCTTTCCATAGATGCTGTCGTAGAGAAAGAGGAGCAGATCCATGAAAATTCCTTAAACCTTGACCGTTCGTAACTAAGATTTTAGCGATTAACTGATTTTTCGACTTATTTTATACCACATATTTGTAGGGATTCATTAGGATGCCACAATATAGAACTTCCATTATTAGCATCCAGTATAGAAAATAATTTTTTCCAAAGTTAATAATGAAGTAATGTGGTCGGTATATTCGTTAATATAACTGGAATGATGTCCATTCTATACAAAATTACATATTCCTAACATTCACTGTGTTCTGTAGTGAAGACACATTTTTGCAATTTTGGAATGAAACTTTTTTCTAAAATGGTTGATTTTTTCATCATTAGCAGCAGCACAACAACCCTGGATGGGCAAAATTTTCCTTCAGAATTGTTCTTCAAGCTTCTCACTCTCTGACAACCATCCACCAATTCTTCAGTTTTAAAGATTTGACATCTGTAGAACTCCATCCATCCATCTCAAATTCGGTCTTCCAGCTCTCAGTCTTCCTTTTGGGTTCCCACCTGTAATTCCTCTAACTACTTCATTTTTTTGTAATCCTCTGCGTATGTCCTGCCCATCTTGGTCTGTTTACTTTAATATCTGTAATTATTCTGATGATTTATATAACTCATACAATCTCCTTCTTCTTCTTCACTTCACCTGCTAGGCAATTTGTCTGTTCCGCCTCACAGTTGTTCTGTCCATTTTCCTCACTGGCGTTCCTACATTCCTTTAACCTCTTGGCTTGTTATTATATTCTGCTTTTGGTAATCTTGTTACTTTCATTCTTTCTACATATCTAAACAATTTATCTCTATATTCTTTGATTTGATCATTCAGTGGATACAGTTATATTTAACTCTGTTCTTTTATTTTCATTATTTATCCTATCCAATCTTGTGCAGCCTTTTGTTCTTCTAAGGAAGTTCATTTCTACGCTTTGCATTCTACTTTATAATTTTTTGGTCATAACTCATACAATTTCCTGTTATATCTTATTCGCCACTCTACATTTTCCTTATTAAGTCCATATATTCTTCTGAATATTGATTTGAAAATTATACAAATTTTAAAATTAACGCTTAAAATTATATTTTTCGAATTGTTTTCAATACTATTTGTTTTAATGTTTGTTTGAATGCTGTGGTAACTAGAATTTCGCATGGAACTTGTAGTGTTGGTGGCAAAACTGGTGATTGGTTTAGAGAAGTGTTGAGTGTAAGTCTCTTTGCAATAGCCTCAATTTCAAAAGGACAGAGAGATAGAGGCGCTTGCATGTCTCTCAAGTCCCCACAGCCAAATCCTCTTACAGAGGGCTTATGGAAGTGCATCAGTTTGCTATACAGAGGTGTCTCCATCTGCAAGTCGAATCCAGCATGATGAGAGAAGAGCGTAATGAGGTGATTTACATTCTGAGAATGTGTTTATATGAGGTGTCTCATTTCCAGATAATTGTACGCTAATATTACATTTCCCCGCCCTACTCAAGACTGGTTTCAGTAAAACAACACGTCCTCTGCCGTTAATAATAATAATAATAATAATAATAATAATAATAATAATAATAATAATAACAACAATAATAATAATAATGATGATGATGATGATGATGATGATGGCTTCACTTCCACTCAACCAGCGAATAATAAAAACATACAACAATTATATACTTATTACAATTTTAAAAGATTATTAAAATAGGAAGGTGGCTTCGTGCCGAAAGCAGATAAACGCTCGCCTCTCACCGCTGGGGTCCCATGATCGAGTCTTGGCCAGTGCACGTGGATTTCGCGGAAGATGAAAAGGAGCTTGGGCAGGTTTTTCTCGGGGTTTCTCTCATTTTCCCCTGCCACAAATTTAATTCCACCATTTCTCCACACTTATCTCACACATTTCGTTTCATTTCGTTCATCCGCCCCTGTGACGGTGCGTCAGGGATGGTCTACCGGCACCCGTGTACTTCATATACCTCTATGAATATAAGGGCTACATCTCATCTCATTCCTCTATCCGATCCTGAGTTGGAGAACACGAGTTGAAGATATTATTTATATTTAGAATATGTAGTAAACAAAGGATTTTTTTTATGCGGCGGATATGACCAAATTTTATATAACACTATCAAAACATGGAAATAAATTTAAAGTAGTAACAAAGTTTTCTAGATACATATTTTATAGGTATGTACAAAATACTGAATATAGTTGTTATGCAGTTAATATTTTTATTGTGTGGAACTTAGAATAACAGTAAATTTACATTTAAATAATGATAGTGATTGACCGTCCTTGACATGACTGGGAAGTGAGTTCCATGCTCTAGTCATAAATATTGTGTAGGATGTAGAGTATAGATATGACCTGTGCTGTGGTATCAAAAGTAAAGAAGTGTATTTGTGATCTTGTTCCTAAATTGTGATGAGCCGATAAATTTAAAAAACTCATTGATAAATGACTTGGTAAATAGATGTGCACAATTTGGAATAGCAAAACATGCGAATGTAAAGTTCTTCTGCCATTTAGACGTAGCCATGAAAGGCCTAAAATGAAGAAGACACGTGGTAATAACGACGGGGATTGAATTCAAATCGAATGAATGCATTATGAGCACGCTGCAGTATGTCAAATAGTACCTACAGTTGACAGATTAGTCATAAGTAATGCCATGAGTGATTTCCAAATTATCGATAAATTCACGACTCACGAGGTGAGGAGTGAATTTATCTAGAGAATTTGGAAATCAAGAGGGCATTTGTTAGGACTATTTAACGAATAAAATTAAACTGTTTACTCACAAACATTATTTAACTATAGTTATTTTAAAATATTTATATATTTAATGCAAACGGCGATGTTTGAAAACAAACGAGAAACGATAGGTACGCTTCATCTGCTTCTTTTGTTTATCACTGCAACCAGATCATACTATTTATTGCCAAAGGAACGCAATATTGTAAGAATGCTCTCTAGGGGAGAAAAAATGAAACATCAAATTGTATATTAATTCATTTCTGATGTCGTATGATGTAAATATGACAATTATATTTTTCTGGATTGTTACCTGGGAAAAAATACATTTAAGAAAGTGCAAACAGTGGTTTCTTTTTTTTTTTTTTGGTGGTATAATCAATTGCTACAAATGTTTTTATATTAACTCCCGCATGCGGCATGTGTTGACATTCATGCACTATATATACAATCTGGTAGCCGTGTTTCTTATAGACTAAGTCACTGCAAAATAATGGTCAGAACTGTTCAGAATATTAAAAAGGAGGAGCTTTCTTTAATATGGTAATTATAACACTGATAGATAATTTCGTGAAACACGACTCTGATTGGTTGTAAAACAGAAATCATTGAAACGTGATTGGTCATTGACTCCCATTTGGAGCATGAGTTAAATAGTCAGTAACATTTCGCAGTAATGGAAGTGTGGCGTTACTAAAGTATGCACATGTATTTGTTTTAATTTCGTGGGAAGGAAGTTTGTAAATCTGTTTAGCGAGGTTCAGATTTCAAATAAATGATACCTCGTACTCCACCGCTGTGGTCTTGAGGTAGCGTGCTGTCTTGTCACGCAGCGGACCCGGGTTAGAACTCCGGTGGGGACAAGTTTCCTGGGTGATGTTTTTTTTCGGAGTTTTTCCTCACCTGTAAGACAAATGCCAGGAAGCTTTAAGACCCAAATGGTCCGCAAACATCATCTGGCCATCATTAACATAAGATTAAGGCATCGCCTATAGTATATCATCGTACCAGCGTAATTACACCTTCCAGGCGTCCCAACCTCAGAAGTCGGTTTCAATAAGTAGTAGTAGAACTTTATTAGACTAAAAGTAAGATATTTACAATATTATTTACAAATATGGGTCGCAAGGGCAGTAAGCCGTACGTGCTGTTGACAGTCCGTTACAATAAAGTAATAATCAATAATGTCATGCCAGGCGTTGAATAAAAAATCTTGTCTATTGAAATATGACGATAATGTATCAGAAATGTTATAATCATAGCTCGGGTTTACCAAAATTACTGAAAAGTAAGCTAAATTAATTGATATTATAATTACAAAAAAATAAACGTCATCTCAGTCAAAACATATATTTATTGTGTCGACGTTTCAATCTCCTGTTGTGAGATTATTTTCAAGACATGGTTGTTTATAAATTTATTGTACATAGTTACCATCACCAAGACAATTAATGTTTTGTTTTTTTATATGAATATATGTATACAAATTTAAATGTATAAATTTAAAATTTCAATTTATAATTATAAATTTATACATTTAAA
Organism: Diploptera punctata; assembly: GCA_030220185.1. Classification (NCBI taxonomy): domain Eukaryota; kingdom Metazoa; phylum Arthropoda; class Insecta; order Blattodea; family Blaberidae; genus Diploptera; species Diploptera punctata. The sequence continues at coordinate 994,920 of JASPKZ010007314.1, read as the reverse complement.
TTTGTGTACATATATTCATATAAAAAAATTCAATTTATAATTATAAATTTATACATTTAAATTTGTATACATATATTCATATAAAAAAACAAAAAAAATAATTGTCTTGGTGATGGTAACTATGTACAATAAGTTTATAAACAACCATGTCTTGAAAATAATCTCATAATAGGAGATTGAAACGTCGACACAATAAATTTTTGTTTTGACTGAGATTACGTTTTTTTTGTAATTATAATATTAATTACTCTCAGTGAATAATAATTTAAAAAAAAGTCTAAATTAATTGATTTATGAGACGGCCTGGGAAGCTCCATCTTAAGTACGCAAATATGTTTCAGTACATCAAAATAAAGGGAATGTGGACAAAACATTCGACTTTGAGATCTTGTCGCCATCGGTTATATTACTTCATAAACTACAAATAAAATACAGCTCTAAGATGCCATGATGTTCGAACATGTTTTATGAGCATCCAAATAAAACACTGCACATAACTATTGTCTGTCCAACGGATCTGTGCCCCGTATGATATGCGAACTAAAGCCTACTTCCTTTTCTGCCTCGGCAAATCATTTCCCTCCCTGCATTGTTATCTCTCTCTTGTAGTTGCACGTCAGTGTTATCAACTTGACTCCAATCTAGCTTTATTTAATATTCAAGAGCCATGATACTGGGGGAAGTTTGGCAACATCCCTACTCGATGGCTGCTGTTTGACATAGGGAGAGGAGAGTGCGGTGAAATGGTGTGAGTATTGACGTGTACTTTTCTAAGACCGATGCCAGCGCTGTAGGGGCACAGATCCGTTGGTCCGAGTATACTAACCTCACCGTAAGCTGACAGTGTATAAATATGTCTTAGAACTAAGGAAGAAGGGCCAATATTTTATTTTCTTCGCAATAATGTTTTAATTCATTTTATGTAACTAAAGGTTAATACTACATCTTTATAAATAATCAAACTGTTGGACAATTTTTTATGAATTTTTGTAACTTTAAATATTTCATGGAAAAAACTCAAAATGCCTATTTTAGAAGTAGTGTTTTCAAAATTCATTATGTTTCTTTTTCTTAGAAACATGATTTTTTTTAATGTTCAACATTTTCTCTTCTTTCAAATTGCAATAAAAGCAGAAACTTGATATTAGACCCCAAGGTGGGTTTTGCCAGCTGCCTCACATTTTTAATTAAAGGGAAGTATGTAAATATAAATTATTCACGCTAACGTTTTGTTTTTTTCATATTGTTTTACTCCATTTCATATTATCACAAATTTTACGTAGTACTTATCTTTCTCTTACTTTTCTCTTAGTTAAATCTCTTTCTTTATAGGTACTTTTACGTACCTGTTACCTTCCTGTTGTTGCATAGTCACGACCTTTTTGGAGAGGACGTTTTTAAAACTGTGGATCACGTATATAATTGTTGACCACGCCAGAACATGGGATGCTTCTCCGGATGAACGATCAGCTAAATAGCAGAGCCACATTGGAGACAACAGGGTCAAACACCATTCACTTATAGATCTATATTCATACTATACAAGATGGGTGACTGTTTGGGCAAAAAAGTGCCTACATTTGTCTTGCAGATGAAAAAAACCTTCAGCCAGGAAATTTGTCCTAATGGGGATCGAAATCGTGTCGCTGTTTGCGAGGCAATGGTGTTACCCCGAAATCACAGCGATGGACGTACAGTACTTCAAAACAATAAAAAACACTACTGGTATTAAGTATAATTTGTCACATTTTTAAATGAAACAGATCAATTATGTTATCATTAGCCGTTGTCAGTCCACTGCAGAATGAACATTTTTTTTCACGTTTTTCCATAGTAAGTCTTGTTTTCATCTGACATATTCCTTGAGGATGTTTACTTAATTGTTTCCTGCCACGTGGTATCAAGCGAACGATTCTTTTTGTTCACCGATTGTCATATATTCTGATTACAACGCTACGTGCTAACACTTCAGCGTCTTTATTATCTATTACCGGTAGTCGATTTTGTTGGCTAGTAGACACCATACTCACCTCTGGTTTCGAGGTTCACTGGTTCAAAGACAGCCGGAGTCGATAGATATGCTGATCATGGATTCCTTAGGAAGGAAACAGAAGCCGTGTGTCGCATGTCGTAAATTTAAGACACGTAAAACAACCTCAAGTCTGAAAAAATATGTCTACGAGCAAAATGTGTGGGCTGCTCCAAACCATATTTGATTTCTTCGCTAATTACTTTAGTTGTTAAAGAGAGGCGTGAAATCAAACGATAACTTAGTATATGGCAATAATAAAATTATATTTATAATAAAATTTCCCAGTTCACATACGAATGAGCATTGCTTTTGCACGTTGGCATTATTGTGAAACTTGTTTATAATAGACATGCGGTTCCGTATTGCAATGTGTACGACAATAATAATAATAATAATAATAATAATAATAATAATAATAATAATAATAATAATAATAATAATAATAATAATAATAATAATAATAATAATAATAATAATAATAATAGCTTTATTGAGCCTTTGGCAGGAAAATTTTTGGACCAAAGAGAGATGAACAGAAGGTGAATGGAGAAGACTACATAACAGTGAACTACATGGTCTTCATATGAAGCCAGATATAATAAGGATACTTAAGTATCGTAGAATGAGATGGACAGGACATGTGGCACGAATGAGAAATGAAAGACATGCATGGAAGCTTCTTGTAGGAAAATCAGACGGAAAACGCCCAGTTGGTAGACCAAGAATGAGGTGGGAGAATAACATTAACTATGATTTGAGGGAAGTAGATTATACTGGGGATGATCTGAAAACATTAGCCAAGGATAGAGATATATGGAGAGCTTATGTCCGCGCGGCCATGAATCTACGGGTTCGATAGTGCTAGTGTGTTAGCTGGTTAGTTAATAATAGCTTTATTTTACCTGGCAGAATTAAGGCCTTAACTCCTTCTCTACCATTCAGCCAGGTTAAAAAAATTACTGTTACGTCTAAATTACAATAAACAAAATTATTTCATGATATACAATTATTATTTACAATATATTTTGATGTACTCTAGATTTAACGAATGAAATATAAAATGTGCAAGATAAAAACATGGAAAAAACTAATAAATTTTGTTCTGGAGGAAAATTCATTATTTAACAACATGCATTTGTATAAGCGTATCTTAAAAGTGTGAACTGTGAGACAACTTCTGATACCTTGAGTGAGAGAATTTGAGGATCGGGCAGAGGCTACTATGAAGGAAATAGAATAAGAGGAAGTGATATTTAGAGAGATTGTTAGCAGCCTGTTATCTTATGACCTAACGTTAATGCTGTAGTAAGGAGATAACTTACAAGATGTTTCCGTGAAATAAATTTTCTTAAAAATAGAAGCGAAGTTAAATTATTGAATATTTTATTTTATTTTTTGAATTTTCATTAAGGACTTTTGAATTAAAATATTTTAACAAATATGGCTTGAAGAATGACTTTTGTGTACATAAGTTATGCTTCAGTTGGGGAAAAAATATTTGGGAGTCTCACCTTAATAAGAACTTCCATAAAGAAGCTTTAAACTGTATACTGTAGCCCTATGCAGAACGAAATTTCTAAATACTTTTGAAAAAAGTAATTAAATGGAGATACGGACTGTTTCCAAATTATTACTTTTTTTTTTTTGCGAACACCATGAAGTCTCCTTTATGATATTCTCGGCTTTCTGCCCTAGCATTGGCGGAATTGTAATTCATATCTTAGATTGGCGCACATGGAAGGCGGAGTTACGTTACCACAATGATTTGATGATGGCTGATAAATGATAATGAAGCGCCAGGAGAACCCTTAACCTAAACTTAACGTAATTCCCAGACCACGGGCAACTACAGGAATAATTCCCTTTTAAGAGAATATTCCTGTGGTCTGACTGGGAATCGAACCCGGGACCTCATGCATTGTATCATAAACGCTGACTACTTGCCCATGAGGCGGGTCTGTTTACAAATGTAGATGCAGAACGATATTTAAACCCAAATCGTAATCAAGAAGAAGAACCTCTTTTCGAGGTTGTATAAAAGTAGCTGTGGCGTAGTCGGTAGAGTCCCTACCTTCCACTCCGGCGACCCGGGTTCGATTCCTGGCGGGGTAAGGGATTTTTAAAATCTCAACCTTGGGACTGGGTGTATGTAGTGTCCAAGTTGTACCCATTGGGTTTAATTCCTCTAAAAAAAATAATAAAAGTAGCAGCGAACGTAATAAAAACGAATATTCCTTAAGCTCACCAGTTGAGAGCGCTGGCTTTATTTCAAAGGAGAACGAGAAGCGACAAGTGGGATAGAACAGGGAAAGTGAGAAAAGTGAGGTAAGAACATATAGAGAATTGGATGTAAAATGAACTAAAAAAAAAAATCTAGATACGGAGATTTAAATCCTCCGTGTTGGTTTTTTTTTAATGCGACTCCATTTCCGGTTGATCCACTGCCAAAGAAAAGATTTCTCAAATCTATGGTCACATAGCGGAGATTGTCCTTTTGACCTTTGTGTCTCAGCCTACGATACGCCTGCCACAACAAATAGGAATAAGTCGATACAACTACAACCTTACACGTACTTGGCATATCCCGAGGGATATCGGGTCGGTTGAAACAATTTTATTGCAGTTTGAGTTATATTGTTCTTTGCGCTTTGTTTGAAGAAGAATATATAAATAGAACAGAATTTCCGAACCCTGGGAAACGTACACAAAATAGACTATATTGAAGTAAAGAAGTGGAATCTGATATATATATATATATATATATATATATATATATATATATTGTTTATGTAGCAGAATACTAGTATAGACTCAAGTTCTAAAGTTATTTTATAAAACAAGCAGGTGTTCTATTATTCTGAAAGTTTTAGGAAAGTGGGAGATTTTCACAGCTGGGCAATAAATGTTGAAATCAGACTGCGGATTTTATTTCCGTACTCTAATCCATGACAAACAACCAGTTATTTTAGTTATTGTTGTTCGATTTACTGACGATCTTCAAAAGCTCAGATCTTTAGCATCGCAATTCAAATATGGACGTAGAAATGGTTACCACATACTTACTTACTTACTCACTGGCACTATCGAACCCGTAGGCTCATGGCCGCGCGGACACAAGCTCTCCATACATCCCTATCCTGAGCCAATGCTTTCCAATCATTCCCTGTATAATCTATTTCCCTCAAATCATAGTTAATGTTATTCTCCCACCTCATTCTTGGTCTACCAACTGGGCGTTTTCCCTCTGGCTTTCCTACAAGAAGCCTCCATGCAAGTCTTTCATTCCCCATACGTGCAACATGTCCCGCCCATCGCAATCTACGAGACTTAACTGTTCTTATTATATCTGGCTTCCTATAAAGACCATGTAGTTCATTGTTATGTAGTCTTCTCCATTCACCTGTTTGTTCATCTCTCTTTGGTCCAAAAATGTTCCTAAGTACTTTATTCTCAAACACTTGTAATCTCCTTTCCTCTTAAAGTAAGAGTCCATGTTTGGTACCCATATAATATAACTGGTAGAATGTTTACCACATATTATAAAATAAATTATTTACATTTTTTTAATAGTAAAGTGGTAAATTGATCCCACTACAGGCCTCAGGAGGCCCTTGGGGTAGTAGGAGGTTAAAGCTCCCACTTTTTCTTGACAATCGGCACTTGATGTCAGCCGGGTTGTCAGCCCTGTGTGACGGCCGCCTTTACCCCAGAACAAGCGTCTGGTACTCATTTCAGTTAGAGGCTGAGTCGACCCCAGGGCCTTAGTGCCGCCAGAAGGTTTGGGTCAGTTTAAAAATCCTGACCCCACCGGGACTCGAACCCTCGACCTTCCGGCTTGTAGCGCAGTGCCTTAACCACTACGCTACTGCGTGCCAAAATAATAGGTTAATAAAGAAATAAGGAGCAGGAATCTCTAAGCAAACAGATGCTATTATGCACTTAAGGATCAATTCAAATCACAAATTCTAAGTCTGGATGCAAAAATAAAAATCTACAAAACTATACTGAGACCAATTGCTATTTATGGCAGTGAAAGCCCGAAACTCAGTAGAGATAATAAAGAAAGACTGAGAATCTTTGAAAAGAAAATCCTGAGGAGGTTCCTGAGACCCATAAATGATCATAGAGCGTGGCGGGTAAGATATAACGATGCAATCTACAACTTGTTCTCAGACCCAGATATTGTAAATGTTATTAAAAATTGGCAGACTGAGGTGGGTGGGTCGTATAATGAGAATGGAGAAGAAGAATACCACTACAAAACTTACACTACTGATACCAGATGAGGAAGAAGAAGAGAAGACCGAAGCTGAGATGGATGGATGGAGTAGAGGAGGATCTCCGAAAGTTCGGGAATGGAGGAGGAGGGCGTTGGACAGGGATACGTGTAAGAGTTTTTAACAGCAGCCAGAGCCCATAAAGAGTTGTAGAGGTAGAAGAAGAAGAATAAGTTATAATATTTTAGGGACGCCATAGCGAAGTGGGTTATGGCAATATGCTAATGTTGCTGATTCAAGTCCCGATTGAATGAGGATTCTTAAACTAACCAATCTTTCCGGTTACATGACCCTAGAATCGATTTGGATTCTAATGCAAATGAGTGTCAGTCTATGTTCTGGTAAATACGGACATAACGGAGGACTGACAACTCGACTGACATTTCGTGCCGATTGTCTAGAAAGGTGGAAGGCTTAACCGCTACTACCTAAAAAAATATAATGCCTACAGTGGGACCACTTTAGCCCTTACGTTTACTATTTATACAAGGCATGGACTAGTGGTTATGCTCCCTTGTTTCTGGTCCCGAGGGTCACGGGTTCAAACACGGCCGGGGTCGATGGATGTTTTAGGACGGAAAAATCCAAGGAGCAAATCCTCAGGGAGGAACTTTAAGCTGTGGGTCCCGAGCGTGAAGATTTTCAGGCTCGTTGAAGTTCCTTAAGCCTGAATAAAAAGACCACTGGGAAATATTTACTGACCTCAACGTCCTAGTAATACCTTAGTTGCCGGCTAGATGTCTCATTGAGTCGATGTGTTGACCGCCATTCGTGACATCTACGAGCAAATAAGATAACTAAAAATAAACTTGGTCTAGTAACTCCTAACAAAGAGAGGATATGGCTCAACAATATGCTGCGCCATTAATAAATAAAAATATCTTGTAGCTGAGCTACAGGACTGCGGTAATTCAAATCCCCGTAAGGGAAGAAATTTTATAATGGAATTTCGGTCAGTTTGGAACCACCACCGCCCTGTATAATGAGGAATTCGGTTAGTTATAAAACTTAGTGGCTCCAGGTTGAGAAAACAAGCAATAACAGTTGGGGGACTTGACATGCTAAACAAATGTCACTCCTACGCTGACTAGATGATCGTCCACCTCTGTAAATGAAAAGTGGATATGAAGCCAGCAGGCGATTGATAGACCAAACACCTTCTAGGTCTATCGCGCCAAGGAGGTTTTTTTACTATGTATATAGTGCTGCCACCTAACCTTAACAGAAATAAAAAGAAAAACATTAAGCATTGTTACATAACTTAATATTATATCTAATCTTGAGTTGTTTACAGAGTGATTAAAAACTCTCATGTTTTATATAGGGTACAAAGTGTCTCAACAAATCAATTTCAAGAAAGACCGTCGCCTAGGAATTGCGTTATCTAAGCGAAGTTCTCACATCTGCAATTTTAGGTCCCAGTTTGCTGGTAATTCTGTCCGAGGGCAGGTCTTTCACTGCAATCATAGCATTTTCACGCTATGCTTTGCAGCTTTACTAGGGAATTCTAGGTGTGGTAGCTTCCCGTTGCTTTCCACACCGGTGAAGGGTGATGATGATGATGATGGCCGGAATGATTTTCGGGCACCGTTGGGCCCTAAGCGTCCTGACATTTGTCTTCCAGGTGAGGAAAACCCCCCAAAAAAACCTCACCCAGGAGCCTGTCCCAACCGGGAATCAAACCTGGGCCCGCTGCGTGACAAGGCAGCACCTCGAGACCACAGCGGTGAAAAAAAAAGTATATATATATATTTGTTAAATTGGAGAAATTTGATTTCTGATAACAGCTTATTTAAAAGTGTCGGGCCGTTGTGAAAACTAATCATGCATAAACCTGAGTTATTACCTATTTGGATACGCAATTGTTGTATAATGTGTTTTCAATTTAAATAATATCCACGATACATTTTCTACTATTTTATTTAAAATATTAAACAAATTAAAGTAATATTTCATATGGGATACATTTTCAATCTAAGGGTTAATACATTACGGTTGCTAGAGTCATTTTTTATTTCGGGTTCCACTTCTAATCGTCGGATTTTGCTGACTTTTGGAGAATACATTCCTCTGTTTATTTTAATGGCGTATGTAGAGTTTTGTTGTGAAAAATCGAAATTTGAGACCGCTGTAGCGATTTTAAAACTTTTGTTTCAAATGAACTGCACCTAATGAACCAATTTTGCTGATTAACGAACTCGACCTTACATTTTCAATTAATCGTTACATGCCAAGTTTCATTCAGATTAAACAAAAATTTCACCACCACTAGAGCGTTAATATATATATGGCATGTGGGATCAAGTCAAAACATCGGAATTAGTGGCTAGAGGCCAACCTTGAATCCATGACGCGAAAACCAGAAGAAATATTTCTTAATCATATAAGTTTATATTGGTCATGGTCATTTTCAGTGTCTACTAGTTAGAATAGGTGAAGATCTGTAAAAAAAATCAAAATCTTTTCATGGGAACACTCTCAATAGCTTCATCCCATCGGAATTCGCTAAAAGAGGGCGAGAGAGAGAGCGCGAGAGAGAGAGAGAGAGAGAGAGAGAGAGAGAGAGAGAGAGAGAGAGAGAGATGTAATTTAAATTTAATGAAACATAATATTTAGAAGATGTTGATATAAAATGACCTGGAACCTCTCATATTGTCTTAGTTAGAGAGTCCAGTGACAACCCTTTGAGAAGTACTGCTTTAGATCTGACAGCTGAAGTGTCTTGTGAACTGATACCACTGAACACTCGAATCGTCATATTGGATTTCAAGCACAATTAACTCAAATTTCATGTATTATGGAATTGCAACATTGCCGCTAATTGCATAAAATAGATGTATCGAACCCTCAAGATATTGATACTACAACAAACGGAATGGACACAATCTAACAATGGCAACATTTCATTCACATTCATCATTGAAAATTATTCTCAAAAGGTAAAGCATCAGAATCTACTTCTAACTATTAAGAAACATAGACTCAATAAAATTACACTGAGCAACAAAGAATAAACTTTTTTTTTGTCTCAGAAAGAAAATTATGTGATTGTGATAGTACTTTTTCTCCTGAATTCATATATGGTATCGATTTTTCTCCATCACGCAAGGTTTCCGAGAGACAGGAATTTATAATTTCAAACACTTTAATATTTTCTACATTCGTAACTACACAATATTTGAACATTCAGACTCACCTAGAAAGTAAGAAATTACGTTTTTGTGCTATATTTTGCCTCTGGAACATCCCTCTTGATGGCCCAACAATAATCGACTAGAATATTACGATTCCATTTGCCTTGATATCTCTTTCCATAGCTGAAATCTCCTGAGTTAGCTCATTTGGTTTTATTTTACAATGGACAAATGGACGAAAAAACTTTTATTAAAAAATAATTATTAAAATCCATTAATTGGAATTGAAATACAAAACTGTGGATGATGGAGAAATTCCGAATACATATTTGAAAACACGATAAAAACTGCATTAAGTACAACTATTGATACTCATGGGACAAAAAATCATGTTGGCCAGTGTTTTAATGGCTTATGATGTTTCCTTTTCTATGCCTGTATTATTATTATTGGCCTTTTTTATTAATTCAGTTTAACTCTTACCTATAGGTACTTTTTATAAGCGTATAGCCGCCCGGGCCTAAGGGTGCCATGATCTGATTTAAACTATGGACGACACACACAGTCTACTTTTTTGACCACGCATGGACGTGGTGGGTGTGCCCCGATGATTGATCAACTCAACGACTATCGTTTTATAGGATTTAAATGTTAACAGTGTTGTTACATTTGCTTAATTCTTGATTCGACAATGTGCATTTATGATATATTTTTTCATTTAATATATTAATGAAATAATAGAGAAACAATTATTGGTGGAAATATCTTGAAATTGTGCCAAATTTTAAATAATTATTTTTTTAAGATGTATTAATGAAATAGAATAAGTTATGTAGGGGAATGGGAATCAACATTAATGGCCATTTACTACACAATTTATTATTCGCTGATGACCAGATTATAATAGGACAAGATAAAGAAGATATAGAATATATGATCAGAAAGTTGGTTGATGCATTTGAGGCAGGTGGACTGAATATAAATTATATTAAAACAGAATATATGGTAATCGGAGGAAATTCAGAAGACCTACAAATAAATAATATGATAATTAAATGTGTTGAAGAATTTAAATATCTTGGATCTATAATAGATAAATCTGGTACTACTTGTGAAAAATATATTAACAGAGTAAATTGTGCAAGGAAGGCGATTAGATCCCTGGATGGTCTTTTATGGAATAGAAATTTGACCCGAAAAACAAAAAAAAGAAAAAAAAGAGATTATACAGACAATAATAGAAAGTATATTACATATGGATCAGAAAGCTGGACGATAAATGAAAGGATGCAGAAAAGAATCCTGGCGACAGAAATGGATGGATTACGGAGACGTATGAGAATATCCAGGCTACAAAAGATTCGAAATACATACATCAGACAAGAAATGGATGCACAAGAAACTGTTATCGATAGGATAACAAAGAGAGCTCTAAGGTGGTATGGACATCTACAATGGATGTCGGAAGACCAGTGGCCTAAACAGGTGTTGGATTGGATGGTACCAGGCAGAAGGAAGAGGCGGAGAAGTAGAAGAGCATGGTATGAGGGAATATATGATGCCATGATGAAGAGTGGTATGGAAGATGGCCAATGGGAAGATAGGAATCTCTGGAAAGCAGGAATCAAAGGCTGTAAAGCTGTAAAGTGGAAAGCCTGTATTAAGTATTAAGTATTTTTTTTAAGACTTGAATTCTCTTTTTTCAAGTATTTCTTCGTTTCTTACTGTTTTTTATAATTGTTATTTTAGCATTATTTACAATTTTATATAATTCCACATAAGCACAGGACGCACAGTTAGATCCAAAATAGATATTTAAATTCCCCTAATTCGCCAGAAATCGAACCCATATCGTGACGATGGACGATACGAGATCTAGTGACTATGTCAGGACGACAGAATATTATTCGTATGATTTTAATATTTGTTTCATGTTATCACATTTTTGCTTGAATTCTCCTCTTGTATGCGGTATACAAATTAAATTGTCTTTTATTTTTGCTGCATGCTTTTACATTTAATACAAGAGATGTATACAAGAGCTACAACACAAAAAGAATTAAAACAGCGTTACTGCTCGTCTTCCCTAACTAACTCTTTTGTTTTTTATATTCTCTTCTTCTCTCTATTAATACATCCCATTCATTATGGCACGGTATAATGTGAGAAAGTCCTTTATAATCCCAGATTTTTAGTTTTTTTTAATACACTGTACGTATAAAGTATCTTATTTCATAATTACAAAACTTCTAGAGATAGTGATTTGTAGTTTTCTGCTTTGCAATAATGATGATTAAAACAAATGGCTTATTACATTCATTCCTATTTACAGACGCTTCAACATGTAAGGTGATTGGGTCATTTTTTAAAAAGAAACTACTGTTAATGCAGCAAATTCACTTGTTATGTTGGAACTTTTTCCTTTCCACAAGTGAAACACAGTCAAACATAGTTTTCAATGGACGAATTCATTGAATCTCTTTTTCAATGATAATTGGACTGGTTGTGATGGACTCATACTCTAGCCACTTCGCTCACCTGACATTACTAACTCACTGGCACTATCGAACCCGCAAGGTCATGCTATGGAGTCATAAGCTTTCCATACATCCCTATCCTGAGCTAATGTTTTCGTATCATCCCCTGTGTAATCTAATTCTCTCAAATTGTGGTTAATGTTATTCTCTCACCTTATTCTAGGTCTACCAACAGGACATTTTCCATCTGGTTTTCCTGCAAGAAGCTTCCATGTACTTCCTTCATTCTCCATTCGTGCTACATGCCCTGCCCATCGCAGTCTTCGATACTTAACTGTTATTATTATATCTGGCTTCCTGTAAAAACTATGTAGCTCACTGCTATGTAGTCTTCTCTATTCATCTGTCTGTTCATCTCTCTTTGGTCCAAATTTTTTCCCAAGAACTTTATTCTCAAACACTTGCAATTCCGCTTCCTCCATTAAAGTAAGAGTGCATCAATGCTACTAAAATGAACACAATAGAAAACACCCTAACAATAGTTCACAGAAAAAAAATTCCAGCAAAAGATAAATATATTGGAAGAACTAAAAATTATGGAATATCGAAGGGTTAAAACAAAAACTTTCAATGGACAGATGTGTAGAGTTTATTGAGACTTTTGATATATTAGCTCTAGGAGAAACATGGTTAAAAGCTAATGAATGCGTAAATCTATGTAATATGAAAGGTTATTTTAAGGGTAATCAAAAGAGAGGAAAGAGTGGTAGATATCCAGGCGGTGTTGCCATTTTATATAAAGCTAACTTAGACCCATATATTAAAAACGTAAATATTACTTTAAAAGAGGCAATTTGTATATATTACCATACAGAAAGAGCAGAAATGTGTCTGTTGTCTATTTACCGCCAACCACTAAATTCCAGGTATAAAAGAAATAAACAACAGCTTACTAGTTAAAAAGAACACACTCCAGTCGTAGAACCCTCTTTACAAGATCGTTAAAAATAAGTCAGTTGCTACTAACGACACTTCAAGTCCACATCGTCGGGAACAACAGATTGTAGCAGACTCATCCTGTTGATGAAGGGAATTAACTTCCGAAAGGCCTCCAGTTAACATTTTAATATAATATTTTGTAAGAATCCATATAATAGCCTGTAACTGGAAGAATAAAGGCCGGTTTACACGCTTCTACGTTTTGCCGATGATACAAAGCGGAATACAAAACGTGCGTTTTGTTCAGTTTTTACACAGTAACGTTTTCCCCTCTATTTTCTACCTCAGTTCCAATCCAGGCTCGAATTGTAGTGTATTGTCAGTGATTTTGTTCTTATTAAAAGCGAAAAAGATATAATTCATTCGATTATGGAGAAATCCAAGTTACTTTCTTTTATTTTTTCCCTCGTAAAGATTCAACGAATGGGAGGGAAAGTGATGAAGAGAAAGAAGACACGATGGTCAAAGGAGTGGCTTCTGAAAAGAAGTCAGTATTCCCATGTCCTGTTACTGAAAGAACTGAGAGGCGAACCTGATGACTGTCGCAATTATTTGCGAATGGACACCTCAGCCTACAGTCAATTGCTGAGTTGGTAACAATATACATACAGAAACAAGAAACCTGCATGAGAAAAGCCATTGAAACAGAACGTACAAAACTGAATACAAATCGTAAGTTTTGTCGCAAAATGATGATTCTCCCGTCAGTTCTTCAATCTGGCCTTGGAATGAAATCCACTCGACAAGATGTACGTTTTGCTGTTTACACGCCACATTTTATCGGATAGGATTTTTCCTGTCTCATAAAACGTACAATAAGACGCAGCGTGTAAACCGGCCTTAACAGTCTTATATACATCTTTATTATAACGTTTTTTAAGTATTTGGGACGACGAGAGTCCCTGTAATGCATAGTAGTGTAATAACATTACACTATTAGATTTTTTCATGTTGAGTTAACTTAAAATGTACATAAATCATGAAGGACCAAGTATTCACAAGCTTATGTGAAGAATCAGAGTTTTAGCTAAAAGTATCACACGCGATGTATTATGAAATATATGGATGCAGAAATGTTTGTATTCAGTTTTATTAACTACTAGTTAATGCCCGGCGTGCGCTGCTGCGCCTAAATAAATGAAAATTAATGTGCTTTTATGTTTAGTTGAATACGTAATAGGAAAAATAATTATAAATTTATATTTTTTAGATACCCCGTGCTGATTAGCCGGCGTTGCCTATTGAAGATGTTTTAGTATCTCGATCTTCTTGACATAAATGAACTGAAATACGAAAATTAATGTGTTTATGTTTAGTTAAATATGTAAAAGGAAAAATTTATATCGTAATTATTTTTTTAGATATACCGTGCTGTTTACCTGGCGTTGTCCGGGAATCTACTCATCTCGATCTTCTTGGCATAAATGAGCTGAAAGACAAAAATTAATGTAGGCCTACTTCTTATAATTAGTTGAATAAGTAAAATGAAAAATAATTATAAATGTATATCGTAATTATTTTAAGATTCCACCTGCTGATTATCCGGTGTTGCCCGGGAATCTACGTATCCCGATCTTCTTGGCATAAATGAGCTAAAAGACAAAATTCGTTATTGTGAGTTATCCGTAAAAGAATACCCGCCATGTGCTGCTATGCTTGCACAGGAATCTGCGTACTTATCTGGTTATTGTGAGTTATCCTTAAGAGATAATCATATGCTGTCGCGGACTTTTTTTTGTAGGTTTTTTTTAGATGTTCAATTCTGTATACATTAATTTTGTGTATTTGTTATGGTTTAGGCCGGGTAATCCATTTAAGCATTCAAAGACCTACTTTTCACGTTTTCCACTACAAAGGGTGAGTTTTAAGGGTGTAGGAGTTGAGAATCATAACTCTCTTATAGCCTATGTCCATCCCGGAATCTCCTGAATATTTTGCAAAAAGCCCCATCATCAACGGTACAGCCGCGCATAAAATATGAACAAACAGACAAACAAGCAAACATTCATTTTTATATATTAGATTTTATGCGAATAGCTTTCGTAAGTACATTAACTATAATGTTGCCCTCGTAATTAGCTGAAAAGGCATGGAATAAATCCTATTACAATATCTTCTTAGTGGAAAGAACTCTTTTTTAATGTAAATAGATGTACATTATTATGAGTGAACTTTACAATAGAGTAAAGTTTGAGTCTTTACCTGGCTTGCCTGAGTAGCATAATTGGTTAGTGCGCCAGCGCGTAAAACTCTAGATCACCCGATTGAGAGAGAAACATTTATTTTAGTTGTTTGAGAGTATATGTTAAATAGAATAATAAGGGACAATAGTATTATTTGATAAATCAAAATTTATTTATACAAATATTTTTCAAAATAAAATGACTTAAAAGCGGAAACATGGAAGTTAAATCAGATATTATAAAATTTATAAGCACTGAAAATGGATTACCCTAGATACCCTAGAATTGAAAAATAATAAATGTAACATTTAAAAAGTGGGTAAAGAGGATTAAATGCTTAATTACAAAATATAGAGGATTATAGTAGTGTCGATATGTAAAATGTGTGGAGGATGAAAATATGTCTAAGAACGTTTCAAAGGAGATATTATCAGCAAAGAGACGATTAGCCACTCATGGTTTGGAGGAAATGAAGACAATGGAAGAAAAATACTGCAGGAGGGAAATGGAAAAATACAGAAAATTGGAGGAAAGTAATAAAGCTCTAAATATTTTGTCAATGGAATATGTTTTATATATTTATACACCTGTTTAATAATAATAATAATAATAATAATAATAATAATAATAATTATTATTATTATTATTATTATTATTATTATCATCATCATCATTATCATCATCTTCACTTCAATGTATAGGGATTGAATTGCCTGTTCAGTCTTTCTTCATGTACTTTCCAGTCACCTTCTTCTAGGTCTACCCAGTTACCTGTTTCCACTAACTTTATATAGGCCTATCAATAGTTGTGTAGACCATATAGTGTAGCTGGAGGTTCTGTCCTTATTATTAGTATTATTATTATTATTATTATTATTATTATTATTATTATTATTATTTATTATTATTATTATATTACTATCATTATTGTTGTTATTGTTATTAATTTTAAAACAGATTTGTTTGTACTAATATCACGGATTAAGTAATTCCAGAAAGTAAACCAGAATACTAAGGTAAATAAATAGTTCTGTGGGTCGAAGGTGATTGTAGGGAACCACTATGTCTTTATTATATTTTACAGGACGAGATATAAGAAGAACGTTGAAAATGTTTTAGTAGGTGTCCATCGCCGTGGCGTAGTCGGTAACC
Organism: Diploptera punctata; assembly: GCA_030220185.1. Taxonomy (NCBI): domain Eukaryota; kingdom Metazoa; phylum Arthropoda; class Insecta; order Blattodea; family Blaberidae; genus Diploptera; species Diploptera punctata. Next base: position 978,666 of record JASPKZ010007314.1, on the reverse strand, counting down.
CGGGTTCGATTCCTGGAGGGGTAGGGGATTTTAAATCTCCAGCATGGGTCAGGGTGTGTGCCCTGTCCTTGTGTCTATGTGAGAATTAAAGAAAGTTAACAAACAGGTAAAACAAACAAAGATAAAGGTAAAACAATAAGGAAAACCAGTATAAACAAGAAAAAAAAGTAGCAGTGACAAATATTTTAAAAAAGTATACTGGTGTAAAGTAGTGTTCGTGTTATTTGAAAGCATCGTAACTGCGCCAATTCTTGATATAGGACATAATGTTGTATACCTCTCGGTAGAGGACAAGAAACCTATATTATTGTGCCAATAATGTAATTTTGGCCAAAAATGGGCATAGTGTCCTATACTTCCGACCCACAGAGTTGATAACATTGAATTGATCAAACCTGTTCTCATGAGTTTCCTTGTATTTTAATAGCCTACCAATTATAGAATATAATTATACTCAGTTTGAAAAACAATATTTGATCCATGGCCATGATTCAATGTGTTTTATTAATTCCTTTATGTTAGTGTGAAGTGAGTGTAATGGATTGTGTAATATTTGTTAATTTGTTTGGTAATTTCTACATATGAGGACTAAACTGAAAGATCCTGACAGCTGTGAGAGAGGCAACTATGACGCAACAGCTGTTCTGTAATTACTAGTCAGTACTCTATTAAAATTTCATAATTAATAATAATTTCATAATTGATTTAACTTCATTCAAATGATTCGAACAAGACAAGTTGAAAAAAACGTGTTTTGTTATGGAGATTAACATATGTCAACATAAATGAATGTGCTAGGTCATGTTAGCCAACTTCATAAAACACGTTGCCGTTATCATATTGCAGTCTTTTTAATATAATTATTTATTTACTCATTACTAATTCCCAGAATCACAACATAACGTGTTCTCATTTTATTTCTTTAAATGATAAAAATAGGCAATTAAATATAGCTATACCAGATTAATATACAGTTTATTGGATAATCTGGTTCCCCATACAGATAAGTTGGCTATTCCATTTATAATGACAAATGCAAGTTTTCCATTGCAAATATGGCGATTTTGAGTGTAAATTATCTCAACTTCACATTCAATTTTAAAGCATTTCTCAGTTTATTTTTTCTCGTAAAAATCAATATGTATCTTTTCCTCAGGTAATTATTACACAATAATTTGTGCATTTTCGATTTTTTTATTTCAATGTATGTAGGCACACCCCTGATATAGAATCCCGGTTATTAATTCCCATTCTTCCGACTTATCCACTTATTCCATGCCCGAAAACTTTCCAGCTGAAGAGACAATAGAAATTTGTTTTTAATAAGGTTGCAAAACACTGCATATGATACTGTAATATATATATATATATATATATATATATATCCAGGGTGAGACTAAATTCCACTTACAGATCTTGATGACATATAGGGGGGACCAAGACAATTAAACTTAACATATGAACCCATGTCCGGAAATGTGCCGTTTTTCCGTTACACTCAAAATGCACTACAACACATGTTGCTCTCTCCGACTCTTGCTGCCTGTCGTCTGGAACCACTTACAAGAAGGGCTCGATGTGACGACCACGAACTTCAACACAGATGCGGTAACTCCGTACACACTATCACCAATCCCTGGTCCTCCAACATCCATAAATCATGCTAGTAGGTCTTCCTCGGATTCTACAGAGATATTGTAAATTAAGATTTTCTTGTGACCTCACAGGTAGTGTCTAGCGGGGTCAATTCGGGAGAACGTGTAGGCCAAGCAATCTGACCTGCCATTGCACCGAGCTTCGCCTTACAATAACATGTCTGCATATTCTGCAAATGTGTATGCCATGGATAACAACAACACAGTATACTAACTAAGTACGTACACCTGAATTCTGCTGTGTACTGTCGTGAATGATTACTACTGTACTGTGCAGGTAAAAATGTCTGTGGTTTCATTTACATTGAAAGTTTTATTGTGCGATTCAGTACAACTTGACTTAATATCAATTAATTTTCTAAGTACTTAATTGGAAATAAAAAAGTATTTTAAATATAATTAAATTTTGTATGGCGGATCACAAACTCAACTGAATAACACGTAAACATATTTGCAGTGGACATGGAAAATCAGGTGAGTGGGAAATGATGTACCCTAGTGAAGGATATCCTAGTGAGTGGCGCGGGAAAAGCGTGTGAGGCGATTTTGCTTGTAGTGGGAAATATATACGTTTCTGGACACGAGTTCGATCCCTAACTTCAGCAAATTAATTTAAATCGAGTTCATAATAATTATGGAATTATTATTCCAATATCTAGTTCCCAGATTATGTTCCTTATATTTTTTATCTGCAATGGATATAATGGCGTAACAGTTCAATGTTATGCACGCATAATATTCCACCCCCGCTGGTTATAATATAAAAGTTTTATAGCTCGATAGGCCTAGAAACCCCTTGGTCTAGCAGACGGCTGTTTTTACCACATTCACATGTGCTATTTGCACAGATGGATGATCATCCAGCCTATATATAGTGGCATGTGGTCAGATGACTAGTCGCCCAGCTGTTATGGCTGGTTTTTTAAATATGAATCCGGGAGGACTTCATGCCGTGGGTCCCTATTCTGAACATTTTCAGGTTAGTAAAAGATCCTTAAGCCTGAATAAAGAGGACTCTAAGCAAAATTTATTGACCTCCATCTTAGTAATACCTTAGTTGCCTACTAGATGTCTCATTGTGTCCGTATGTTGACAGCATACTATTCATGACATTTGTAGAGAAATAAGCGTAACTAAATTAACGTAGTCTAATAACTCCTATCAGAGGAGGGGCTAAGTACCACCATTGGGGCTGTTACGCCATTGTATCCTTCCTAATGGTGTTTTTTCAAAGAATTTTCCAATACGAATTTTGGAATATATCTATTGTCGCCCGTTTGAGCTACACGATCAGCCATTTTTTATTCTCCTAAATAACCCTGAAAATATTAGGACAACGATAACAATTAAATTATGGGTTTAATCTTTGCGAATCTTCCTCTATCCTCTATTTTCATACCTTATGGCTCCGAATATCTATCTTGAATATTTCTAAAGTTTTTTTTAAGTAAGAGGCCATGTTTGAAATCCGTATAATATCACAAACTGGAATATTGTTTTACAAATGTTAATCTTTAAATTCTTAGACAAAATGAAAAAACAAACAGGAAATATTGAACTGATTTGTATGAATATATGAGGTACTAGCTCATGGTAGGTCTTGACACCCCCCCCCCACAACACGATTCCATTCGTTGCTACCTTCTGCATTTTTTTGTCATCCTTATGCTCCCAAAACCATCAACTCCCGCTCAACACAAACGAACCACATACTTTCTTCAATTGAGATAAAGTTTCCTTGATTACATGTAATGATCTTCCTGAGATATCAATATCAGCAGCATATGCTAACATTAAAACTAATCTATAAATGTCGTTCCCGAACTCATAGTAACAAGATTTTTCTAATCATTTATTTAATAAACCAGTAATTGTCTATGCCTGTAACCATAGATTCCAACTTGGAGAAAGTGTCCATTCTAGTGGGTGTTACTTAATCAAGCTATTTTCTTACAGATATTAACGAGTGGCAAATGGTTAGCTCATCGCCTCAGATAAACATCTATAGCTAGTCTGATTTAATAAAAACCTCGATCTGCGCATGCTCGGAACCCTTGGTAATAAGATGGTCCCCCGCCATCATTGTAACCGCTGTCATTCTAATATATTACCGTCCGCCTCCTACTGTTTGTATTCCCTGGTCGTGACTGAATCAGAAAAGGGAGCGAATGAGTGAGTGACGTAATGTGAAAAGAGGAAATAATGACATTAACGTGTCCTTGTCTGGCGGCTAGTGGTGGTGGGCGGGAACATACTAAGTATAGCATACTCCTCTAAGGTTTTTATTTAATCGGTATAGCTATAATAGGCAACAAAGATATGGCTTGGTCGGGAAAGGCCGAATAAATTATGCTCAGTGATTCTAATTTAGGTTTTTTGTCCTTTTATGAGTCCGAAAATCTTCTGTCTTAAAATGCCACCCGCAAAATTTGTCCCTTGGATTTTGCTATCCTAAAAATTCCATCGACTTCTGCCGGGTTTCAATCTGCGACTCTCGGAACACGAAGGCAGATAAATTACCAATTACAATTAGTATTTTCACAGAAATCGAAATCTTCATTATACAGAGGGTTGTTTCTGATCTCTGATAACAAATGATTTTTAAGTTTTACCTTAAGAAAAGCCGTGTCTCGACCATCGAGCATGCTCTAATTGATGGCTCTTCACCCGAGCTATGGTTCGGCATCGGAGTTTTTCGCTGCAGAAGACTTACGCAGCACAGCCATGTCTAAAAGTTCCCACTCCTCTTTATATGCTTTCCAGAGACCGTCTATTGTTCGAGGACGCCTGTTTCCCAATGCCCTTTTGAAGAGTCCGAAGACACAAAGTCCATCGCTGATGCATCAGGAGACTTCACTGAGATGTTGCTGAATGGAATAGCATGTATTCCCGTTTCCTGCTCCATTTCTCCAGGAATGTCAGGGTTGAACCCGAGGTGTGACTGGAGGCCTTGTCTTGGTGCACCCAGACTTTGTTTTTGTCTGTACCATAGAGAGATGGGATTTCAGTCGCGTAAATTTTGGTGAGAACTTCTTCTGGTAGTATTGGGAGTTGATTTTGGCCTTTTTAGCTACTCTACGAATGGTCCGTTTTTCATTGTAGCAATATCCCGCGATGACCATAAATCCTTGGAGAAACTTTCTCTGCATTCAGCATACCACTTTGGATTTTTTTCGCCCCTTTCTCTATAGTAAATTGCCCTGGGTTTGTTGCAGTCTCCTAGATAAACATATGCTTCATCAAGTGCGACCAATAATTTCCATTTCTCTCCTGCCAGGTGCTTTTCATAGAGTTTCCTGCTGTTGGTGCGGCATTCGGCAATGTGACGTGACAAAAATTTATGAACTCTGCTTTTGTGGCGCTTCTCCATGTTTAAATCTTTGTTTGTTATGGTATTTACAGTTTTAAGGGATATTTCCAATCTGTTCGCAATCACCCTTTGTGTGGCAGGGTTACCACCAGAGATAAGGACCTTGACCTTTCTGATTACATCTGGGATGCGGGTTGTAGCAGGTTGTGGATTTGCCTGTTTTTTTTCGTTTTGGAATTAATCCCAAGCGACCCTTTCCCTTTTTATTAAGCACGGAGCTAATTCCACACTTGGCACCATAAAATTACGTTTTTGCATGCCTCAATGATCGCGGAAAAACTATAATTAGCGTCGGAAAGGACAGTAATGTACACTTCCCAAAACGGGTCTACCTCCTTAGGCATTATGAGAGCAACACGCGTGCGAGTGTAATAGAAGCAGCACACTGACAGGTTTGATCATCTCGCACGCACTTGTTCTGATGACTCACACTCCAACGTCACAATCTATTTGGCAAATCGTTATCGGAGATCGGAAACAACCCTCCGTATATGTATAAAATAGTTTTCATTAATATTTTATCGGTATTGATTCAACTCTGGTCATTAGCACTGAAAATAAAATCTGACTTCTTATTTCAGGCTAGTCTTTAAAAATCTCCTAGTGCTCTTCTCAACTTTGCTAATACACTTATTCACCTTACTTACCTTCCAGTGATTGCCAAAACTGAGTAAACACATAACAACTGAACAACATACTCGTATTATGATGCAGAATAATTCATTTTGTGAAAGTAAATAATTTCATGTACCTTGGAGTTTTTATAAATAAACAAAACAATATTCAGGAAGAAATAAACAAAAGAATACAAAATATTATTAAGATATGTTATTTTGCAATAATAAAGTATTTGAAATCAAATACTTGACACTTGGAACAAAACCAGATTCTAAAAATACTAATTAAACCAGTACTAAGTTAAGGGAGTGAAACCTGAGTTCTGGGTGAACATGACAAATTTCGATTGGTTGCTTTTCAAAGAAAGATACTCAGAAGCATACATGAACCTATTAAGGAAAATGGAGAGTGGCGAATGAGATACAACAAAGAATTATGAGTTCTATAAATTCCCAGATATCGTTACAGGTGTTAAAGTAAACTGACTGAAATGGGCAGAACATCCTCAGAGGATGACCAAAAAATGAAGTAGTCTTTTTCTTCAACTTCAAGGTTAAGCTATAAGTCTGTGCCGACTCAAAGCATATCCCTCCGTCTGCTCATGGGGCGTCTAACGGAACGTTTACCTCTTGGAATATATTATAAAGCCTGTTTTGATAGACGCGATGTCTCCATTCGATTTATATGTTGAAACCATTTTAATTTATCATCTGTCAATTTATTTGCTACTTCATATAATTGTAATTCTTCTCTAATATCGGTCTCTTAAAGTGCGTCCTGTTATACTTCTTAAGAAAGGTATTTCTGCCGTTTCAATCCGACGGGGCAGTACTTGTATTAGGGGTTAGTACAATAGGAAGTAGGTTTGGAGACCTTGAAATAACAGTCCCGTTACCAAGATTTCCCTGCGTCGTGATGGTAGCCCGACCAGAGGAGATAAATATTAATCGTTTTACTCAAAGTAATAGTAGGACTCCAAAAATGAAGTAGTTAGAAGAATTATAGATGGTAAGCCAGAAGGAAGACGGAGAACTGGAAGACCGAATTTGAGATGACGGATGGAGTACTACAATTTGTCAAATATTTCAAACACAAGAATGGTGGACAGTTGCCAGAGAGAGAGAGAAGTCTGGACAAACATTCTGAAGGAAACCTTGACCCACCCAGGGTTGTTTTGGGCTCATGCCTCTAGTTCCGAGGATCGCGGGCTTAAACCCGGCCGGGGCCGATGTATTTTTTTAGAATGGAAAAATCCAAGGAGCAAGTCCTCCGGGAGGGACTTTAAGCCGCGGGTCCTGAGTCTGAAGATTTTCAGGCTCGTAAAAGATTCTAAACCCTGAATAAAGAGGCTTTTAAGCAAAATTTACCGACATCAACGTAATAGTAATACCCTAGTTGCCTGTTAGATGTATCATTGTGTCGGTGTGTTGACCACATGCCATCCATGACATCTGCGAGCAAATAAGGTAACTAAAAATTAACTTGATCTAGTAACTCCTTACAATGGAGAGGCTATGGTTCAACAATGGACTACGCCATTGTAGATAGATAGACAGATAGATAGATGATAACTGCCAAACATCATGTTGCGTGGTATTCTGTATTTTAAAATGTATTAATTATCATTAGACTCAATTTACGTTGTTATAGTATTATATTTTCACTACAAAGGGCGATTTTTAAGGGTGTAGGAGTTCAGTATCACAACTCTCTTATAACCTATGTTCATCCCGGGAATCTCCTGAACATTTTGCAAAAAGCTCAATCACAATCGGATCAACGGTATGGCCACGCATAAAGTATGAACAAACAAAGAAATCAACAAAAAACATTCATTTTTATATATTAGATTATGGAGAACGTTTTAGACAATGTGTGCAGTGATGATGAAATAGATGAGGCGTGGAAAGCTGGATATGATGAATTAATACCGAAAAAATCTAATCAGAGGTATGAGTTAGCATAGGCTATGCTTCATTGTGTAAATGGTTAAAAGAACCTGATGCGGATATTAATGAAAATAACACATTGGTGTATTTTGTATTAGAAAGTAGTAATTTGACGAGTCCAGAAAGATCGTGGTGTGAATTTTTTATGCTAAAAACAACGAAAAAGTTAAATAATGAAATGTTTTTACTTACCGCACTAGTGCTTCTGCTGATGTTTAAAGTATTGAGATTACTTTTGTTTTCATAGCAACCACGATTGTATGCGGGAATGTCAAATTAGATGCACAGCAACAATAACAGTAAGTAGATATTAGTTACATAGTGCAAAAAAATCAATTAATAACATGATAAGAACAAATGAATAACAAATGGTAATTTCTTTTGAATTGAATTTAAAATGGCATGTTGGAATGTGTGTTTGTTTGTATGAGAACACAGTAAAATGAACATGTCCTCTTCCTTCCAATAATGACTGTTTTTTAATTAAGCCAGGTCTAAATATAGAATGATACAGAAACCCAATTCAGATGAAAATTAGAGTTTAATATTAACCGCGTTTTCCGAGAACTAAACAGAGTATTTTTCTTCTCTGGTTGGACAAGTAATGAACATTATTCACTTAAATTTAAATTCTGTACAAGAGTAATTATTTACTCAGATTCTGATCCTGTTGTAATAATGTAGTATACCTGGTAACCAACTCGAATTTAATTATACATTTATTTGAAATGAAAAACAACGTTTACACACATAGGCCTAACCGAAAGAACGAAAGTGTTATTTTTGTACCAATTAAAGTGAGTCGCGCAATAACTGCGTTAACTAAGTGAAATCGTCTTAAAGTCCAATTTAAGAGCCGATTTTGTTAGTGTACGGAATATATTATATTTATTTTGATGATTTAATCGTATATATATATGCGCTATGCTGTCAAAATTGCGGATCCCAAAATTTATTTAAAATGGTTTTCGAATTGTTGCTTATTGTATTGTGATTTACTGGGCCATTCTTTACAAGTGACGCGACTTTTTAAATTCCTGATAAACTCCTGTCAAACGTTTTTCTTACGGAACCATTTTTAAAATTATTTCCCGCCATTTACAATAATTTTTACTTTTTTCTAACGATTATTTCAATATATTTTTCTATGATATTTAACTATAAACGTAGCATGAAAATATGACAGCCATATTGATTTTAACGACTGATCTAAGCGAAAACAAAGCCTTTGCAGTGTTGCCAGCATAGAGTATGTACTAATTTACTGTACACATATACTTCAGAATTTCAGAACTTAATTTTATTTTAGGGCGTTGCATTCTTTCACAGGTTAGATTGCTGAAATTGCGTTAGGTTAGATTAGGTTTTAGGTTGGTCTTTCACAGGTTAAAGTACTTAAATTCCGTTAGGTTAGCTTTTAGGTTCGTTAAATATCGTGTATATGTTGTCTGCATCACGCGATCCCATAGTGTAAACCGCTTCAAAGCGTTTGTCGGCGCGTGCGCATGGTGTATGATTGGAACTTGGAAAAAAATTCGCATCACATGTTGTAAAGAATCCCCATTTGCTGTTATTTTTTCATTAAAACATCTTATTTTTCAAAAGAGCTGGCAATTGTTATGATCCTATTTTTAATAGGATAATATATGAAAGTGTTTAAGCATTAAATTAATCATTATACATTTGTAATTAATTATGCATCTAACGAATATTCAGAGGAATGGCGTTTGGTTTCCGGAAGACGGCGGCAGCTGCCATGGTACCGGATGGTGATGATGATGATAATCGAATAGTCATTGTGATAAATAGGTTCATCCACCGAACAACCCCTAGTAGCGAGAGAAAGTTTATTTATGGCACTATGCCATCTGAACAATAACAAGGTTAACGAAGTGACTTCTCCTTCCTTGAGTGCGATTGTGTTTTGATAGTCTATGCTACTTGTAAAGTAATTATAATATTTTGTTTCATGATTAGTAATTAAAGTTTATTTGTTGATTACAATTTTCGTAGAATAATCTATTTTATTTTCAATCTATTGAACTCCATCTGTGTAGATAATATATTTCTGATCCCCAGGTTCATTATAATTGGACATCACTGATATATGTGAACTACCAAGTTCCACTGCCACAAAACAAAAATTAAGTCCTCTAAACTTTCAAATTTTGGGTTAACCTCCATTCTTAATGGACACATTTATTGTTTAAACTAAAAAGTAATGTGAAGTGATACCACTGCAGGCATTAGGAGGCCCTTGAGAGGTTAAGTTCCCGTTTTTTCTCGAAAATTGTCTCTTGATGCCAGCCGAGTTGTAAGCCCTGCGTGACGGCCGCCTTTACCTCCAGAATAAGCGTCTGATTTTCATTTCATTAGAGGCTGAGTCGACCCCAGGGTCATAGCGCCGCCAGAAGGTTTAGATCAGTTTAAAAATCCTGACCCCACCGTGACTCGAACCCTGGACCTTCTGACTTGTAGCTTATTGCCTTAACCATATAGTTACGGCATGCCCCTTTGTTCTTTAAATAACTCGATATCAGGCTTATTATCCAAATGATAGGATATATTATTAATATGTGCCAAGAGTTGCGGTTAGCCTTCACATAGAATGAGTAAATATTGTGTATGACAAGATTACAAAACATGTTACCTATTTTTGGGGCCGCCTATTATATGTTCACGGACTCAATTAGACTCCGTTGTTCCAAATCTCAGTTTCTAAGATATAGCGGAAATGTGAATCACGAGTCGTCCTGTAACTGCAGCCACACTTCCCGATGCGTCTATGCATTGCTTTCTAGAATAATCGGTCTCTTGAGGTTTCGATTCTCGTAGGTTCGAGGTTTTTCAGTTGGTTCGACCCTTGCATACCGGTATATAAAGGGATGCGAGACGGCCGAGAGCAGGAATCCTGAGTCCTCCCATAAAATAATTCAGAAGAACCGAAGGGATTGCTCACTGCTAGTATTAATTTGGATATATCGCAGGGCTTTCCTACTAACGTATGTAATAGATAAGCCTACTGGCTGAAGGTTGTGATAACCAGCTATAATGGGGAGAACACCGAAATGCTGACGATAGCCAACCTAACGCTTGCCGTCTGTAAAAGGCAGATAAGAATGTAAGGCCAGCATTCGGATGATGGGCCAAGGACCTTCTAGGCCTTTCGCTTCAATAAGTACCAGTAGAGAAAAGTAATTGTTTTTGTAAATTTTATTTCAAATTCTTGAATTCGTTAAATGATTAACATAACAGTGAGCTACGGTTCTTTATAGGAAATCAGACATAAATAACAACAGGTCTCATAGGCTGCGATTGTCAGGACATATAACAAGAAATGTACCGGTAATGAAAGAGAGTCATGATAACTTCTTCTGGAAAGCCAAAGGGAAAGGGCCCAGGCCAAGAATGAGGTGGGAGAATATTATTAACCATGATTTGAAGGAATATATTATACAGGAAATGTTAGAAAACATTAGCTCTGCATAGGGATATATATGGAGAGCTTAAGAACGCGCGGTCATGAACCTCGTGATTTGATAGTGCCAGTGGATTGTTAGTAAATAAAGGCATTTGAATAAGATATGGGTTTACATTGTAACATGAATGGGGAATCAAAGTGGTGCATGAAAACATGCAGGAAAACCAGAGGGAAAACGCCAAATTGGTAAATCTAGAATAAGATGGAAGAATAACATTAACCATGATTTGAGGGAAGTACTTTATACAGGTGATGATTGGAGAATATTAGCTCAGGATATGGGTGTATGGAGAGCTAATGTCCGCGCAAACATGAACCTACGGATTCGATAGGGCCAGTGAGTTATATATTATGAGTTCCCATACTAAAGGGAGAAAAATTAATTAATTGAATTACAAATAGATGTCCATCGCTGAGGTCTTGTCACGCAGCGGGCCCGGGTCCGATCCCCGGTCGGGGCAAGTTTCCTGGGTGAGGTTTTTAGGGGGTTTTCCTCACCTGGAAGACAAATGTGAAAATGTGAAGATACTTTAAGGTCCAAACGGTCCCCGAACATCATTATCATATTCATCTCATTAGATTAATTTAGTGCTAACGCCTAGGGCAGCGTAACCACGCCTTTGAGGCGCCCGAACCTCACAAGTGGGTTATAGTACCCCAAAGCCACGAGAGAGTACCAGATATGTCGAAATGGCAAACTGGTGGTAAGAATTAAAAAAATATAAATAGATCATTTGCGTTTTCACGCGTAAGGCACATTTCCTAGATGCGTTTAGTGATTTTCAAGTTATACAACACAAATTCAATTGAAATGGAGGGATTTTCTAAAGAATAAATTTGTTTGATTTATTTTCACTAATCAACACTTTTAATCGCTCCATTATCGTGTCGCTTAATTCGGAGAAAACATTATATAATTACATCAAACATTCTGGGAATGGATTAAAATTGAATTTATATGTTGTTATCGTATGTCATATCGATGAAGTTACATTTATACTAAACAATACAACCAATATAACAGTAGCATTTCATTTGAAAATTATAGATCCCTTTTCAATATGGAGTACATCACTGAATATAAATGCATCATTGCTGTAAGCAGCATTGTACACGTGTTAAGAGATTTCGGGCAATGTGTTCGTGGTCTGTGAAGATGCCCACTTAGCCCGGAATCAATTAGTATTACCGTCCTTGAAGGCCTGCATTAATCTGCATGTAGCTTTATTTTAATGTATTTTAAAATTAATATTTTTTTCGTATAATAAATTATTGATTTATATACAGATTTTTAATGTTTGAACATCTTTCTAAGTTGTATTTTCTTCTCCACTCGTCTCTATCCACCCACTCTATGTCCTCCAGTCCACTTATTGTCATTCCAGTTCTTATTTATTACATCCACGAGTTTCGAGGTCTTTCTTTCCTTCTTCTTACAGCTGGACACCATTCCAACGTTTTTCTGGGTAACCTTTCTTCTTGCGTTCTTGAATATATAATATTCATTTTTTCTCTATGACAGAATTTCTTATTTTTTTCTAATTCTGAACATCTTGCTGCTCTCCTCAAGAAATCCATTTCCATCGACATAAGTTTTTGTTGAATTTCTAAACTTCAGCTCCATATGTGACAGTATTACTCGCTATTGAATTATATGTTTGTAATAAATAATATATTAATAAATATATATTTCCGGTTTTCGATGTTGATATATTTTTTCCGGCACCAATGATTTGTCTTCAACTCATAAATTAAATAATGGTAAAATAAAATTCAATGAAAATATAAATGTTGATTTAGGCCTACATCATATTAGATACAGTTGATATCAAACATATGGCCATATTTCGTATTCGCATGTTGTATTTTTGTAATAATTCCATAGGTAGACATATATTAGTTGAATGAATTTATAGGCGGTAGCGACAGATATTCGGACATGTGTCAAACAATGATTAAGAACTTTCTAATTAATTTTAATCGGCAATCCGATGTGGGCTAGTGATAACTTCATTGCCGCAGCAGACCCGGTTTTGGTCTCCGGTCGGGAAAATATTCTTGGATGAGTGTTTTTCGGGTTTTTTTCTCACCTACAGGAAAAATGCCAGACATTTCTCAGGTCCCAAATTCTCCCAACACCACCTGGTTCTCATAATCATCCGTATCAACTCGGCCTCTTTATTATGATTACATGAGTGAATGGTATATTGACTTTAAATTAGTGTTGTCTTGAAGATGTTGTTGGTATTTAACTATTAATTAATCTGGAGAGACGCTTGAAGTAATTTTGTGGTAAACAAATACTATTTTATAATTGATAGTTTAAAATTATCTCCTGACAGGTTCTTCAGTAATTATCTAATTGCAAGTGAAAGTCATTAAAGTGAAGAATCTTGTGATACCACATTTTGGTGACATCTTATTGTTAGACCGTAGCGATGCACCAGCACACAAACTGCAATATATTTATTATATTCTATGTGTATAAGATATAAAATCCCTGTGTATAAGATATAAAATCAGTATCTAAAAATTTAACAATATTTCTCCATTTTACCGCGAAGTATCTGGTGTTACCTATATCATCGTAAGAAAATACAGAATGTCCCAATCAAACCTCCCACATTTGAATTAATCATAACTCACAAAGTATGCGAAATTATGAAATGAGGCTGGTATTAAACGAAACAGAAACTCAAAGAATTTTCATAATCACACACTAAAACACCTCTATATGCGCACCATTAGTAGCACGAACAATTTCAAGTCTTTATTTGATTTAGTGCCACGTTCTGTCCAACAAGTCCATTGGTACTGTTGCAATTGCGTCAAGGATACGGTTCGTAAATCATGAAGATCTTGTACTGGATTTGCAAACACACGTCTTTTACATACCTCCAGAGGAAGAAGTCCAGTGGAGTGATGTCCAACGAACGTGGTGGCCAGCAAATTGGTCCGCCGCGTCCAATCCACCTATCTGGGAAGGATTCTTTGAGTGAATTCCGAACATCCAGACTCCAGTGCAGTGGGGCTCCATCTTGCTGAAAGATTACTTGGGGTTGCAGATCAGCTACTTGGGGGTGCAAGAACTGTTCCAATATGTCTTGGTATGCCGGGCTAGTTATTGACTTCTCATGGAAAAAAAAATTACCTATAATCCAGTTCTTCAGCAGGCCGCACCAAACGTTTACTTTTGGGCTATCCCGGACGTGTTCACGGTAGACGTGTGGATTTTGCGTACCCTAGATCTTTACATTGTACCGATTAAGAGATCCCTAACGTTACCTCGTCAGAAAACAAGACTTTTCAAGAAATTAAGAGTCCTTGTCAATACGATCCAGCATTTCAATACCGAATGACTGTCGTCGTGGCCTGTCATCTGGCTTTATTAGTTGAACAATTTGCACCTTGTAGGGGTACAAACGAAGCCGCTTGTGAATCACCCGATGCACAGTTGATCTCAAGCTTGGCGAATTGATTTTTGTGGACTTCTCTGAAATCCTGCTCCAATTCCTTCAAACTTTTCTTCTGAAACACGTGTACGAGCACCTCCCGATTGTTTTTTTAACGCTTCCAGTCGCCAGAAATTTCTCAAGTCATGCCTTAATGGTCTTCCCATCAGGTGCATTTCCCCCATGTTCTCTCCGGTAATTTCTTTGCACTGTAATTATTGGCTTCGTCTCTGCATACCAGAAAACAGCTTGTGGTCGTTGCTGAGGAGTCGCCATCTTCTTTTGCCATTATTGTCCAATATGCGACAGATGAATTAACTGCAACAATGCAAAACAAAAATTCGTTGAGTTTCTATTTCTTTTAGTATCAACCTCATTTCATAATTCAGCATACTTTGAGAGTTATGATAAATTAAAATGTGGGAGGTTTGAATGGGACACGATGTACATTCCCTTCTCTGAATTCAACATTATATATACCTCTATAGCAAGTTACTATGTTTTCGAACACATTTCCTGCCCATCGAAGTCTACGAGACTTAACTCTTCGTATTATATCTGGCTTCCTATAAAAAGCATGTAGCTCACTGTTTTGTAGTCCTCACCATTACCTGTCCGTCCATCTGCCTTTGGTCCAAATTTTTTCCTGACAACTTTATTCTCAGTAATCGTAATATTTTCTCCTCTCTTGAAATAATAGTCCATGTTTCGCATTCTAATAATATTCACCGTTAATTTAATTTATATGGTGCCCGTGGATATAATTAATACTAATATGCTTAAGTGGTTCCAAATAACGATCGCAGTTTACCAATCTTTGCCCGGGCGCACGAGAGGCAAAGTTTTTTGATCCATCTTTTCTGTGCTGTTTAAACACCCTAAACACTATAAACATGGAAACCTAAAGCTATTTAAATTATTTAGAAAACAGTACTTCGTTCCTAACCAAAATACAATCATAAGAACAAGATAGGGAAGGGAGTTAGATTGATAAGAGAAAGCTTTACATAATATAGGAATTTATTGATCTAAGCACCAACTTAATAACAATTTTATACAACAAATAATTTTTAACTAAAAAGGGTCTTTAATATGCATATAGCAAGTCCGATAGGTCAGTTAATAACAATAATAGAAATAAACTGAACATTTACAATACTTGACCAATGTATACAAAGTAGAGAAACAAGAAACAGTAATAACAATGGAAAATTAAATTAATCTGTCGTCCATAATTTCTACACTCTTTAGAAATTATTCATTGATAATAATAATGATCAACCATACATACATTTACACACAGTCCAGCCAAGGGTTAGGGTCAACACCCGGATTCCCTACCCAGGCTCTCCGGACCTGTAAACAAAAGTATAGACCAGCTCTAACCGAGCTCCAGACGACGACTCTATCTTCGACTTTCTGAATTTTAGTTCCGGGTAGAGGGAAGTTGTGGTGCGCAATATCCACGGCGCAGGAGAGGGGGAGGTGGAAGAGTGGATAAAAATGAAAGGAATGACACTGTTCTCGAATCTTACAACAAGACAAGGAAGAAATTACGTGGACTAGCAAACCAAAAATGTACTTTTAGTACAATATTACTGGTTGAATAACATTTTACATATTTTCAGTTTAAAGTTTTCTGAGAGGATTTGAGACGACAAGAGTCCCTGTAATGCACAAGGGCATGCGTTTTCAAAATGGTTTAACAGAAGAAATTTTGATGAATTTGGAGCTACTCTAAAGCTTTAGTGAAAAATAAATAACTATAATCAGGTAAGATTAATAATCAATCACCATAAAGCTTTGTCGGGTGATGATAGATCTGTCGCACAGGAGTCAACCCTGTAGTTGCGGGTTAGCAATGTAAGTTAATGAACCTGCATACAGGATTTGCCATCGATTTATGAGACAAATAAACTAAATTATTTGAAATATTTTTCTATAACTTTATAACCAAAACTTCATTTTTGATGCGGGATTGATTTCATTTTTCTTGTAGTGTTAAGTGCACTAGAGAGAGCATTTGAAAAGAAGCTTTGAGGTTGATTTGTTCTGCCATAATATAAAAAAGAACTCTCATAATGCACTTGCCTCGGTTTAATTCCACTCTGTCTGTCACTGACGATAATATTGGTAGTGAAGTGGATAACAAGATTTCTTCTTTCAGTCGTATTAGTCCCTCTCAGAAAGAAATGCATTTGTTGTTACAAAATGGCTTATGGCGTCTCATTTTTCACATCACGTAAAGCAAAGCCAATACTTGCGGTGAAATCCAATATCTAGCTGAGAAATTACGAGATGTTCGGTTCAATTACATTTAACTCTAGACATTTTCTGGAACCAAGAGATTAAGAAACTTCCAGAAGTTGTCTTTCGGTTAAGTGCGTGTAATCTTACAGAAAATAGAAATACGTCATATTTGTTATAGGTATAATTGTCTGAAAATAATAAAAATAAGTTTAATTTAACCTGACAGAATGGCTGCCATAGTACCTTATCTTCCACTCGAACAGGAAAATAAATATTAAATACCCAAAAAAACATACTAACATGACATAAATATATATAGGCTATAAGTAATATAAATAAATTCATTCAAATTAAATTAAAACTAATTAATTAAATCAATATATACACTGTTCCTCATGGCATGTTTGATATCGTCGCAGCAACGATCGGCCAGCACGGCCGAGCATGGCAGGATTCTTTTTGACATCGTCAAAACACGTATTGTTTGAAAACTTATTGTAAAAACATGCCTTTTCAATAAAATTATATGTGTACAATTGTTTGTATTCAATTCCGACACTTACGGGTGAACACCTTTATCCGCACATAACTCATAAATTACGTATTTGGGACTAAATGTTCCTGTACAAAAAATGATCCTCTCTGCATGGCCTTATCAACCTTATCATTTTCTCGGTGAGGTCCTGTTACATCCTGAATATATTAGGATGTCCCGAAAAAATCGAAGTATTTTATTTTTAACGCATACCCTCTTAGTTTATTTGTATTGTATTAAAGAAATTGTAAGTACAATTTGGTGTACATAGGCCCACGGCAATCCAAGCCGACTTGCTTCGAAACATGTCGGTAGGTAACTAAGGCAAACGAAATTTGAACAATAATATTTTTTTTATTGTAAAATAATAAATGGTTATAGCCTACGTTTCTGGCATATTGAAGTTTTATTTACTAAATAAACTTTTAGTTCTAGAATCCTTCTATACTAACCTAGTTAAATTTTCGTCTTATGTTTGACATAGAGTCGGCACAGGTTGTCATGATCCAATCGCATTAATATTTATTGAGTTATTAAGATCAAACAGAAAAAAAGAAGGTATGCGCATTTGATTTTGCGAAAAAAACACCTTTTATGCGATAGGAGTCTTGGGACACCCTAATATGTATACACTGCTCAAAAAAATTAGGGGATATTGTAGAATAACCTATTAAGTCTATGTTTTTAGGAACAGTATTAGCTGCAATCACTTTCTATTACTCCAAAAGAATGTCAACAAGAGTTTGAAGTCATTACGTAACCTCTGTACCACACCAGATGTCAAAGAGATCCTGATTAGGAATATGGCAAACAAACAAAGCAACATTAACATGGGTGAAAATGTTTCTTTAGTGTGGTGTATGGTCTCCTCGAACGGCCAGCACTGCCTCACACCTGTGTGGCATTGATGCAATGAGGTTAGCAATGAGTTCTTGGGGGATACGTGGCCACTCTTCCATAAGAGCAATGTACAGCTCTGGAACAGTTGTGGGAGGTGCTGGTCTGCCTGCAATGCGTCTGCCTAATGCATCCCACACATGCTCAATCGGATTCAAGTCCGGGGAGGAAGCTGGCCATTGCATATGCTCGATACCCTCCACTTCCAGCATGTTGTCCAACAAGCCAGCTCTGTGGGGTCGTGCATTATCATCCATAAAAAGAAAAGAATCACCTATGGCACCAGCATAAGGCACGACAAAAGGTTGGAGAATATCATCTCTATACCTTACCGCAGTCAAAGTACCACCTTGGATGACGTAGACGTCCGTACATCCACCACTACTGACTCCTGTCCACACCATCAATCCACCGTCACCATATGGGGATCTTTCACGTACAAAAGCTGGATTGTTTCGTGTCCCTTTTTCCCTCCAGATGAATACACGCCTACTATCACATTCCACGTTGAATCGCGACTCATCATAAAAAAGAACTGATCTCCATTCGGCATGACTCCACCCACGATGTTCCTCCGCCCAGTTTCTGCGATCTCTACGGTATTGTGGAGTTAACCTGGTACACACCATGGCCTACGGGCATAGAGACCACTTCCATGCAGTCGATTACGGACAGTTTGAGTTGACACACCTGCGTCCTGTTGCTGTTTGAAGTGTATTTCGCAGTTGAGTAGCATTCTGCTGTCTATTCCGACGGGCTGTTAACATGAGATAACGGTCATCCCTTGCTGTTGTTGCCCGTGGTCGACGTTGTCCGGCTCTTCTGTGAACAGTATCTATTCTTTGAAAACGATTCCAAAGTCCTGGAAATCACGCTTTGGGACACCCCAATGGCTTGTGCCTACCCTCTTGTTTTGTCTGTCCAGCTTTCACCCTTCCTATGGACCTGCAAGCCTTAAGGCCTTAACTCTGCCAGGTAAATAAAGCTATTATTAGTTTTATTATTATTATTATTATTATTATTATTATTATTATTATTATTATTATTACGTCGGTAGTTGATATTGCACGTTCCCTGCTCTTACGTGTGGCGAAATACCACCCAAAACGAAAACAAATGTGCTTGCGATAGGACAATCTTTGTCTTGAAACGTTTCATTGCGTTGTATGCAATGTATAACCTAACTAACTCACTGACAGTATCGAACCCGTAGGTTCATGGCCGCGCGGGCATAAGCTTTCCATACATTCCTATCCTCAGCTATTTTCCAATCATTCCCTGTATAACCTACTTCCCTCAAATCATAGTTAATGTTATTATCCCACCTCATTATTGGTCTACCAACTTGGTGCTTTCCCTCCGGTTTTCTTACAAGAACCCTGCTTGCACGTCTTGCATTCCTCATTCGTGCCACATGTCTGCCCATCTTAGTCTACGAGACTTAACTGTTCTTATTACATCTGGCTTCCTATAAAGACCATGTAGTAGTTCACTGTTATTTAGTCTTCTCCATTCACCTGTCTGTTCATCTCTCTTTGGTCCAAAAAAATTCCTAAGAACTTTATTCTCAATCCATGTTTCGTATCCATATAATATAACTGTAGAATTACAGTTTTATTTATTTTTAGTTTAACGTTTTTATGAAAGAAGTTGGGACATCAAGAGTCTCTGTAATGCATAATAGCACGCATTCCCAGAATCGAGCCTATGTTTTATTACTTTGTGCATATCATTCCTATTTGTGATTATTGTTAGTAGGTATTTGAAAGTATATTTTGTTGTTTTGTGCATCTTACAATATTGCTTCCTAATGTTTATATTACAGAGGAGTAGCCCAGAACTCACTTTTTGAGGTTAAAATTTAATTAATCCCTGACGAATGACCTAAGCTACTTTCCTGTAGAAATATTCCTTTATAAGACCAGACATAATTCTACAAAATTGAAGCACTGTATTCAGGAAACATCGCTATTGTTGAACTCAGTGACTCTTGGACAATAACAATACCTTCATTTCAAGAAAAGACAATGACATGGTTTTGAGTTTGCTCGAGAGAATTGTTCAATTCTCGGAATCTGACTGAATATGAGTAAATTTATAGTTTGTGTTGTAAAAAGGGCTCGATTCTGGTAAAACCGAACACACATATGCTTGTAACTCTGGCTTGAGGCGAGGTGGCTGGACAAAGCCATGGACTGGTATCACCATGGTGTTATACAGCCTAGTTAATTAATTATAAAGCTCAACTGGGGCGCATTCTGCATGCAATATCAAGCTACATGATTACTGTGTGTAGTCATCATAAAGCTATATGTAATTGCACACTCTCTGTATCAGCAACATTCTGCATGTTGTCATTATGTAAAATAAGAAATACACTGCATTGTCACTCTGCAATTCACTGGTTTGTGAATTTCTGTGTCCCACTGACCCATTAATGTCAGTGGGATTTGTGTTATTTGATTTTCGATTAATCGAACATCAATTTATAAAACTCATTACTTGCATTTTAGTGATATTGTGATATATTGTGATGTGTTCTAAAAATGCCTAATATTAATTAAATCATATCCAAGATGAGGCCTCTTTTTGTGGTTATCAATTCTGATCACAATTCACATTCTTTCAACTAAGGCACTAGTGTGTTATGTCATATCATTTCATGATCTATATCTACAATGGCTTAAGAGCCCAAAGTCGTTTACAGATGGTTCAGAGTCCCGACTTCGAACCGAACGACTCACGGTCAGAGCGACGGTTAACCAGGTGAGTGTCCTGCCTCCACTCTGTAGTGCTCCGCCCGGCAAACGAGAGCTCGGGCCGGACAAGCCGCCCGTCCTAGTAAGCAAATCACTTTGTTTGGAGTTTCGACCCATGGAACTCAGAGGGCGTTATCGTTGCCTCGTCGAGACGGGATACGGCCTTAGAGGCGTTCAGGCATAATCACGCCGATGGTAGCATCGCACCATCGGCCCCTCGACCAAGTGCGTGAAACAAATGCCCGAACAAATGCCTCTCTTTCGTTAGGAGTTTCCAGATCAAGTTAATTTAGTTACCCTTATTTCTCTAAAGTAGTCGTGAATCGTATGCGGTCAATCCACCAAAAATCATATATAGAAGAAACGTATTAAATTGTATGAAAACCCACTGGCAGTACCGAACTATAAGATTCATCGCCATGCGGACATGTGCTCTGCTTACATCGCCATGCGGACATGTGCTCTGCTTACATCGCCATGCGGACATGTGCTCTGCTTACATCGCCATGCGGACATATGCTCTGCTTACATCGCCATGCGGACATGTGCTCTGCTTACATCGCCATGGCGGACATGTGCTCTGCTTACATCGCCATGCGGACATGTGCTCTGCTTACATCGTCATGCGGACATGTGCTCTGCTTACATCGCCATGCGGACATTTGCTCTGCTTACATCGCCATGCGGGACATGTGCTCTGCTTACATCGCCATGCGGACATGTGCTCTGCTTACATCGCCATGCGGACATGTGCTCTGCTTACAATCGCCATGCGGACATGTTCTCTGCTTACATCGCCATGCGGACATGTGCTCTGCTTACATCGCCATGCGGACATGTGCTCTGCTTACATCGCCATGCGGACATGTGCTCTGCTTACATCGCCATGCGGACATGTGCTCTGCTTACATCGCCATGCGGACATATGCTCTGCTTACATCGCCATGCGGACATGTTGCTCTGCTTACATCGCCATGCGGACATATGCTCTGCTTACATCGCCATGCGGACATGTGCTCTGCTTACATCGCCATGCGGACATATGCTCTGCTTACATCGCCATGCGGACATGTGCTCTGCTTACATCGCCATGCGGACATGTGCTCTGCTTACATCGCCATGCGGACATGTGCTCTGCTTACATCGCCATGCGGACATGTGCTCTGCTTACATCGCCATGCGGACATATGCTCTGCTTACATCGCCATGCGGACATGTGCCCTGCTTACATCGCCATGCGGACATGTGCTCTGCTTACATCGCCATGCGGACATGTGCTCTGCTTACATCGCCATGCGGACATATGCTCTGCTTACATCGCCATGCGGACATGTGCTCTGCTTATATCCCTCCCTAATCTGAACTAATGTTTTCCAATCATCCCCTGTATAATCTACTTCCCTCAAACCATAGTTAATATTATTCTCCCACTTCATTATTGGTCTACCAACTGGGCGTATTCCCTCTGGTTTTCCTACATTAAGCTTCCATGCACGTCTTTCATTCCCCATTCATGCCACATGTCCTGCCTATCGCAGTATACGAGACCTAACCGTTCTTATTATACCTGGCTTCCTATAAAGACCATGTAGTGCACTGTTATGAAGTCTTCTTCATTCACCTGTCTGTTCATCTCTCTTTGGTCCAAAATTTTTCCTAAGAACTTTATTCTAAAATACTCGTAATCTCCTTTCCTCTCTTAAAGTAAGAGTCCATGTTTCGCATCCATATAATATAACTTTTTATATATTTTTAGTTTAGCTTTTTTTGAAAGGAGTTGGGACATCAAGAGTCTCTGTAATGCATAATATCACGCATTTCCAGAATTGAGCCTATGTTTAATTTCTTTGTGCATCTCATTCCTATTTGTGATTATTGTTCCTAGGTATTTGTATTCAGCCACTTCCCTCATTTGTCATCATCTGTCCATTTCCATTATATAATGTATTAACAAATCTAATTAGAATTGAAATAATTAAAAGTCTAATTATTGTACTTACTAATTATAACTTCAATAATATATGCTACTAATCAATTCATATAGGAGCTAATGAATAAAAAGGATATTGGTTTAATTAGCCTTAATTAGCTTTTTACATGTTATTACCGTCTATTGATGTTAATTATTATTTTAAATATATGTTGTGCAGAAGAAAGAAACGTTTGTGAAAATGTGAAACGAGCACTATAGAAGTACCGATGTTCATATCGCAAATGTTAATTGCAGGTAAATAGAATTTCATTTAACGATATTATATTTTCTAATTCATTAGAAGTTTGTATGTGATAGAAACAATACATTTCATTCCGAGGATTCTTCTTTCTCACTTGAGATTAATTTAGATGAAGTAAATATATGACATGGAATATCCAAATCGATATCAGAATATTGCATCCTGCAAAATGAATTTATACTGTCTGGATTTGAACAGAAAAGAAAATGTAACCATTACAACTCTTGATTCGACAACATGCTAGAAGTCTCGATTTTAATTTTGAGTTACGGTACGTTTGTTGTTAACTTGGAATCATTATTGACATAGTGTGCGTAAATAAACAGTAATATACCTGCAGATAATAATAATAATAATAATAATAATAATAATAATAAATATAATAATATAATATAATAATAATAATAATAATATAATAATAATAAGTTCCTGTTGGAAGAGGATGGTATAAAAGGAGTTTTCTTGTTAGTTTATTTAACTGTTTAACATTCCAGACGTTTGAGAAGTAGCTATATAAGAACAAATGGGAAATTAATACAATTATTTGGGGCCCCAAATTCTTAGAGAAATGCAAACATTTTCCGATTTACAAAACGTATGTAAGTCAGATTTTTTAAACATAAATTCTTTCACAGTTTTGTTGTTAAATTGGTACCCTAGATTTTGTTTTTCAGAACTTTAATAACTCATATGAAAAGTAAGAAATAATTTTAAATCGTTTTAATTAGTTTTATAATAATAATAATTTAAAATAATTATGTGAATATCATATGAATTAATTACAAATTTAAAATATGGAAAATTACATTTTTTAGTCTTAATAAAACGGACTCCAAATTTCGTGCTAATATATATTATTTTTTGAATGGGTTATATAAATATTTGCACTGCCATATATCTGAAAACAAACTTTTGGAAAAGACAATGATATATTAATTTTCTCTTACTTATGTAAAGATACATAAATTACTTATAACGCCATATATATATATATATATATATATATATATATATATATATATATACATATACCGGGTGATTCACGAATTGTGTTTGATATTGTTATGTGAAAACGATATATTTTATCATGAGTTTGATACTTGAAATATCAATCGCATAATGTTGTATGTATGCGGAGATAATAGGAACATTTTCTGCACATTTACAGAAAAGAAACAACATTGACCACTGTAATTTTAAATGCAACCTCCTATTTTATTTTAGACGGAATGAAATATCCATTTATTGGTTTTACAATACAATTTGAATAATTGGTTATGACATATTAGAACAGTTCCTACAGGATGTTGATTTGGCAGGAGCAGACGCCGACCGCTTTATACATGGGCTGTGTACCAATGTATAGACTTCCTGTTTCAAAATACCTTACTCTATTACTACAGGAACAGGTGTCCAATTACCAAGTAGATGTTCAAAAGTGCCACCGTTATTGTTTTCACATTCTTGAATAGGTTTCCAAAAGAACTTTCTTACGAGAACTAGTTGGTGAACTGAAATAGACTGGCACGCTTCCATGATTTGATGTTGCATATCGTCACGAGTGGTTGGTTCCGTGCAATAGACGCGGTGTTTCACATATCCCCATAAGAATTAATCCAATGGGGTTAAATCGGATGATCTTGGTGGCCAGTCATGAGGACCTCTACTACCAATCCAAGTCCTATTAAGCACACGAACTGCTACATTACTGGAATGGGCCGGCTGACCATCTTGCTGGAACCACATCGTCTGCTGTGTATGTAAATCTACTTCTTCCAGTAGGTGAGGTAAAAGGCATCGTAGAAAAAGTGTATAGCTTCTTCCTGTTACATTCCCGCCCAAGAAATACAGCCCTATCATATAGTTACCTAGAATCCGGTACCACACATTCACAGACCACCTCTGTTGATAAGCAACATGTCGCAACCAGTGAGGATATTCCGCTGCCCAGTAATGCATGTTATGGCGGTTTACTTCACCGCGATTGGTAAAAGTAGCTTTATCTGTAAACAGTATAAATGGCAACAGATCTTCGATACCAGGTGTTTGTATCCACTCACAAAACTGCAATCTACAATTGAAATCAGGTCCATGCAGTTCTTGGGCTAAGGATATGTGATATGGGCGGAACACATATGTATGTAATATGCTCCACACAGACGAGTGATACCCGTCACTGCAGCAATATCACGGGTACACTACATTAGCTGCACTAGTAGCAACTGCACGTCTTATGTAAGGCTTCCTGTCGATAATTCCATTTGTGAAGTTCTGTTCTGTCCTTCAAAGCGTCACTGGTACAGGATGCCGT
Source organism: Diploptera punctata (assembly GCA_030220185.1). Taxonomy (NCBI): domain Eukaryota; kingdom Metazoa; phylum Arthropoda; class Insecta; order Blattodea; family Blaberidae; genus Diploptera; species Diploptera punctata. The sequence goes on along the minus strand of JASPKZ010007314.1, from coordinate 953,155 downwards.
CTGTCAGGATAGCAGAGTGCATACGCTCTGCTCTCTTCTTCTTCTTCTTCTTCTTCTTCATTGTTGCGACATTCGCCCAAAACAAGCAGCGTGTCGACTTTCTCATTTCTTGTGTAGCTCATTTTACACTAAATCAAATTCAAACATGTATGCACACAGGAGGAAGTACAGTAGATGCGCACAGCTTGCAAACAACCACATGCTACCGCTCAGAAAGATGTGCCGTAGACCAGACGAGTCACTGTTGTACTTCGAGAGGTGTTGTGGTAGTCTTTACCTAGTAGTGCGCTCGGTTTCGCAATAAACCACGAACAGGACACCTGCAACGTCTCCGACCAAATATCCCCACCTATGACTCACTTCTGCTCTCCTTCTCCTCTCTCGCCGTTCTGAAACTACTGTACTGGTGTACCGTCTTCCTGACTGATTGTACTGTACAGTGTTTCCTTCTACTAAATAAACACGTGCAATCAGCAAGCTAATATGAACAACTCAACAGAAAGAAATTGTACCGATGTACTGTACGCGTTTGTATGATACGCTGTTTTACTTTTGTTATTTGTTTACATTCTGTCTTACGTCTCCTCCTTCTTCCCTTAACACGACTCGTAAATAAAACTTGAAAGAATACAGTATCTAGAACGTAGTTCACAAGGTTAACAGTTATAACAAGTCCCCGAGACCGTGAACGAACGACGCAACATTTGGACGGGGCGCTAATACTAGCCGGTAGCGGTAGCAGACGTCAACTTTCACACTTCTGTAACACGTTAACCAATAGAGACAGAAACCTCATTCCAACGGTAATGAATTTATTTTTCAAGGACACTTCGAACGGAAGAAATAAATGTGCCATGATCTATTTAAAATAACGAGATTCGACGCCATAACTTCAAGACGAATAAACATAAAAATGTGCTGGCTCTCTCCGCATAAAGGCACATAAACCATTCGCACGTTTCCACAATTCGCTTCACACTAATGTCCGTAGTTCTCGTATAATTAGACAAATCATGATTCGTGAATCAACCTATATATGATATGAAAAGAAAAAAGAATGCTTGAGTCGGGATTTGAACTCGAGTCTCTAAAGTCTGTACCTTTAGCACTCTAACCAACTGAGCTACCCAAGAATTCCAACACAAACATACAATTTTCTTATACATGTAGTATTCTCAATTCACACAAGAGGTAGCGGAAATTTGTTCCAACTGACATCTAGCGGCTAACATAACAGTTAAGCAAAGAGAATATTGTGAAAGTAAATATTCTCTTCAAAAATTTGCTTAACTGTTATGTTAGCCGCTAGATGTCAGTTGGAACAAATTTCCGCTACCTCTTGTGTGAATTGAGAATACTACATGCATAAGAAAATTGTACGTTTGTGTTGGAATTCTTGGTAGCTTAGTTGGTTAGAGCGCTAAAGGTACGGACTTTAGAGACTCGAGTTCAAATCCCGACTCAAGCATTCTTTTTTCTTTTCATATCATATTTGCCTTCATTGCCAAATGTCAAAAATATATTTATAATATATATATATATATATATATATATATATATATATATAATCCATGGAATATATTAAACAGTACCAACTAAATTGGAAACACCATCTTGAAAGAATGAGTTCAAATCGGATCCCCAAAGCTGTTTATAATTATATACCAAGAGGACGAAGATCACTGGGCCGTCCTATGAAACGCTGGAGGGAAAATTTTCTATAGGATCGTAACAGGCCTTGGCCTAATACTTGGAAGGAAGAAGAAGAAGATAATCCATTGAAAAAGCTTGTATGTCAAGATATTGGCCTACATTGAGACCAATTAAAATAATAAATCATAAAAATGTTCTCTATTTCAGACCGACCTCTTCCCTTAAATGAAATTTGTCATAGCACCGCATAGCATGCCCGTGGATAGATATAATACTTAAGTGGTTCACAATAACAATCGTAATCTACAATCCTCTGCCCGGGCCCATGAGAGGCAAAGGTTGATTCATCTTTCCTGTGCTGTTTACGTGACATATACACTAGTTACCATGAAATAGTTTTTTGTTCAATGCCACCTGTTTGTTATTCGACATTTCAGATATTATCTCCTGGCATTGGCGTATTGCAACCCACTTCTGAGGTTGGGGCGCCCTGGAAGGCGGGGTTACGCTGCCCCAATGATATGATGCGCTAGGGGAGGCCTTAAACCTGAAGTTAATCTAATGAGGTGAAAATGATATTGATGATAATGATGGCAGATGATATTCGGGGACCATTTTGGCCTTAAAGTATCCTGACATTCGTCTTAGAAGTGAGGAAAAATCCCGAAGAAAACCTCACCTGGGAAACTTGTCCCGACCGGGGATCGAACCCGGACCCGCTGCATGACAAGGCAGCACGCTACCTCGAGACCACAGCGGTGGACACCATGAAATAGTAAATAAGTAATTTAGAAAGCTATTCCTAAATCCTAATGATGTAATAATGAGAGCAAGAAAGGGAATGGACATGAGAAAGCTTGCAACATAGGAACTATTACTAAGTAGCAATATTATTGCACGTTAAATACCAAACGAACACCTTTTAACTAAAATATCTTTAATATATAAATAGTCAGTCAAATATTAAATAATAAAGATAATCACAAATAAACTGGATATTAACAATCTTCGATCAATATATAAATTAAAGAAAGAATATAAACTGTATTCCATCCATAGTAATTCTGCCGAAAGGCAGATCCTTTACTGCAGTCATAGCATTTTTGTGCTATGCTTACAGCTTTACTAGGGAATTGTAGGTGTGGTAGCTTCCAGTTGCTTTCCACACCGGTGAAAGATGACGATGGGGATGATAATGATGATGAAGGCCATACGATTTCGGGGACCGTTTGGGTCTCAAAGTTTTCCTGACATTTGTCTTACAGGTGAGAAAAACCCCGATAAAAACCTCACCCAGAAAAACTGCCCCGAACGGGGATCGAACCCGGGCCCGCTACGTGACAAGGCAGCACGCTACCTCGGGACCACAGCGGTGGACTAAACTATATTAACTATAGAAATTAACTGAATTGGTCGTCCATAATTCCGACACTGGAAATACAAATATGATGATCAACCATACGTACATTCACACACAGTCCAACCGAGGGTTTGGATCCACACCCAGGTTACCCTACCCCGGCTTTCAGGACCTGCAAACCAAAGTGGAACTGCTCTGCTAGAGCTCCAAACAACGAAGACTCTTTTTCCGGCTTCGTGTATCTGAGTTCCAGGAAGAGGGGAAGTGCGCCACGCAATTTTCACGGAGCAGAGAATGGGGAAGCGAGGAGAGTGGAATAAGATGATAGGAATGGCACTGTTCTCGAATCTTCAAGTAAGACATGGAAGAGATGACGTAGAGTTGCAGACGAAGAAATGTACTTTCGGTACATCGTTTTTTGAAAGAGTTATGCGATTTTCTTCCGCATAAACCGCCAAGAATAAAATATTTTCAAGTATTTGACATTGTACAATTTTCTATAAATCTGGACCAGTCTTTCCCATAGTGAGCTATAACGCTCGCTTATGGGCGCTGGAGGACTTCAGGAAGGCGGTAGAAGACCCACAGAAAATTGGGGAGCGTTGAAGCTATGGCTGATTAAAAAAAAGGCGAAAATACATGTTTACCTGATATATATAAAACTAAAATTAAATAGGTTCTTCTCTTTATACAGTATTAGATACCTACGGGAAAAGAAAAGAGGACATTTCTTAAAATTCGTTTTTAACTCTCTACCGCTCGAGTCGGGAGAAAAACTTCAAACCTCATATAAAGTTTACCGCTATAGTCTCGAGATAGCGTGCATCCTAGTCACGCAGCGGGCCCGGATTTATTCCCCAGTCGGGATAAGTTTCCTGCATGAGGTTTTTCTCGGGGTTTTTCCTCACTTGTAAGACAAATTTCAGTACACTTTAAGGCCCAAACGGTCCCCGAACATCATATGGCCATCACAATCGCCTTAGATTAAATTTAGGATTAAGGAATCTCCTAGCGCACCACTATAATCACTAGCTATCACAATAAGTATTAAGTCTAGGGGTTGTAGAAGGGACTTACTAAATAAGTTTTGATAAGGGACCCACGTCCGGAAACGTACCATTTTGATGTAGAATAAGTTTGAAGATGAAAACACAATGGGCTGATATCGTGTGTCTTGTGTTTTTCAGAATAAGTATTACAGATTTCTAAGGGTTGTACTACACCTGTCGAGTCGGAGGAACGTCTTCTTGCACGAATTCTGTCGGCAGTAGAAATTATTGAGCACACATCAGATCTAGCGGGGCGTGTGTATGAAAACATGCGTCGCAGGTACACTCTGTGCAAAGAACAACAGGGTTGCCACATGGAATCATACTTGTAGTACAACCCCTAGATGTCTGAAACATGCGTCGCAGGTACACTCTGTGCAAAGAACAACAGGGTTGCCACATGGAATCATACTTGTAGTACAACCCCTAGAAGTCTGTAATACTTATTCTGAAACACGAGGCACGCGATATCAGTTCTTTGTGTTTCGATCTTCAAACTTATTTTACATCGAAATGGTACGTTTCCGGACATGGGTTCTTATCAAACCTAAGTCCCCTGTACAACCCCTAGAAGTTTGTAATAGGAATCACTCTGTATAAAGGCAGTAATTATTTTATTTTTATTAGTAATTTTGCGTGCATATATCACTGAATTATGTCATCAGAGCAGTTAAAAAAGTAAGAAACAACTCGCTAAATGATAGAATATTTAGTCAGCTTTGCGTTACCAATGTTGAAGACTTCAAACGGTTACTACGTCACTCAGAACTGCGCTGGGTATCAAAAGATACTTGTCTGACTTGATTTTATAATCTGTTTGACTCTTTGATGGAATTCCTGTAAAACAAAGACAACAACCTCACTACATCAAAGAATGATATTACGTACTTGACAGACCTGTATAAATTAATTATTGATGTCAATCTTCGACTTCAAGGCGACGACTTAAACTAGATTTAAAAAAATGTCGTTCTTGCTTTCTTAGCCAAATTTCAGGGTGTGTCTAAAGTCACTATACATTTCCTTGAAAATACTACAGCTTTTTTTCTTTTATTTGCGTACACTGTTAGCTTAGGGCAACATGTTTAGCACGGAAGAAGGGGTTTGTTAGCGGATTACACTGAGCAACAAAAAATGAACTTTTTTATGTCTCAGAAATAAAAATATGTGATTCTGATAGCATTTTTTCTCCTGAATTCAAATAAGATATCGGTTTTTCTCCATGTCGCAAGATTTTCGATTGACAGGCATTTATTATAATTTCAAACACTTTAATATTTTCTACAATGATAACTACACAATATTCGAACATTAGGACTCACCTAGAAAGTAAGAAATGACGATTTTCTGCTATATTTCGCCTGTGGAGCATCCCACTTGATGGTCCAACAATAATAGGTCAGCATATTAGAATTCCCTTTCCTTGATATCTCTTTTCCATAGTGAAATCTCCTGATGAAATTGTTCCCCGTGCTCAACGCTCACTGCGCCATGATTTTCCGGGAAGAAATCTAGGTGTATTAAAAAATAATTATTTAAATCCATTAATTGAAATTGGAATAAAAAAAACTGTGGGTGATGGAAAAATTCCGAATCTTCTTGTAAGTCCATGTTTCCCTTTACAGAGATTTAGGCGCTCTTTCCCTACAGGGAAGAATTTGAACCATACTAATTTAGTTACCCTTGTTTTCGTATAGATGTCATTTGAGTGGTCCGTGGCCAGCGATCCGCCTCATACTGACATTCTAGGAAACGATGGTAGTACTAGGACGGGAAAATGCGGTAAATTTTGCTTAGAGGCCTTTTCATTCAGGCTTAAGTGTCTTTCACGAGCCTGAAAATCTTCAGACTCGGGACCCACGGCTTTAAGTCCCTCCCAGAGGACTTGCTCCTTGGATTTTTCCATCCTAAAAAATCCATCGACTTTGGCCGGGTTTGAAACCGCGACCGTCGGGACCAGAGGCAAGGAGCATAACCACTAGTCCACCGCGGCCGACTAAGATATTCCGAATACATATTTGAAAACACGATAAAAAAACTGCATTAAGTACAACTATTGGCACTCATGAAACATAATTCATGTTGACCAGCTTTATCATATGAAGACGCCAGAGCTGAATTTACTCATAAATTCCGCCACAGCCCCAGTAAAGGCACACATTCATCTGCTTGTAAACAGATTAAACCGTACCAGTAGTGTGTGTGTGGTGAGACACGCCATGGACGGCTACGCATATCAGCAGAAACAGTGCAGCAAGTTCAAATTACCAGTAATAGTCCGAACGTATCAACTCGACGCCTCAGTAGGGAGTTGAATGCCCCTCGCAACACAGTGTGGAAAATTCTACGTTTCACTCTATGAAAACGTCCTTATCACGTCTGCTTGATTTATGGAATCGTATCACAGAAGCAGCAGACTTTTACGGTTTAAATATTAAGGCCTACATTTCGTTTCACAGCTGAATAATGGAGAATGTGTTTTCACCTAGATTGCGGTCATGTAGAACGCAGTAGAGTATGTTAAAAACTTCACAATAACATATATTTTCCAATCATTGCCTTCTTTCATTGAAACGGAAGCGACTTTAGACACGCCCTGTATTTGCAAGGTATTGACAATACTCTCACAATATTGCGTGGAGAGAATATTCCAAAGGAAATGAACATACTGCAAGAGATTGAATTTCTAAAAGAAATCAATAACAACTTGATTCTAAACGAAAATGCATCCAGTGTACACAATTCTCTATATAAAATTATTGCAAGAAAGCCAGTACTTTAACAAGAGTTGATGATAATATACCTGCTTCCTTCTGCTGATTATGGGACTAGTCCCGAAAGGCCTATAGTTTTTTAATAATGTAATAAGTTGAGGAAACTGACCTTTATAAGGTACATCATTTTATAATTTTGTGTTAAAATTGAATATTGAAGTTATTATTTCACAAGAGAAATATTGACAGACGTGAATTTAATAGGTTCCCATAACACTGCTCAACATGATTTTTGTCTCATGAGTAACAATAGTTGTACTTAATGCAGTTTTCAAATATGTATTCGGAATTTCTTCATCATCCACAGTTTTTATTTCAATTCCAATTAATGGATTTAAATAATTATTTTTTTAATAAACGTTTTTCCGTCAATTTGTCCATTGTAAAATAAAACCAAATGAGCTAACTCAGGAAATTTCAGCTATGGAAAAGAGATATCAAGGCAAATGGAATCCTAATATGCTGGCCGATTAATGTTGGACCATCAAGATGGATGCTCCACACGCGAAATATAGCAGAAAATCGTCATTTCTTACTTTCTAGGTGAGTCCAAATGTTCGGATATTGTGTAGTTACGAATGTAGAAAATATTAAAGTGTTTGAAGTTATGAATTCCTGTCTCTCGAAAACCTTTGTTGATGGAGAAAACCCGATATCATATTTGAATTCAGGAGAAAAAATACTATCAGAATCACATATTTTTCTTTCGGAGACAAAAAAGTTTATTTTTTGTTGTTGAGTATAATTATCAGAAGTATCCTTCAGCAACGACCACTTCTTTGTTTACTGCCAACATTTTAAGATCCTCCACGGCGATTTCAAGTAACAATTCAAGAACATTTTGAATATGAACATACTAGAATGGGCGTTGAATCCCGTTTCAAATGTTAACGGTGGAGGAGCATCCCAGTTAGAAGAACAACTTACAGAACTGACAACAAACGAAAAAAATTAAATTAAATTAAAAAAATAGCTGCGAAAGGTAATCCCGCGACTGTGTCGATTGTTCAGATATTTCTGTTACATTTACATCCTCGTATTTGTCTGAAAGTGGATTTAGTGCTGTAGCATCGATGCTAACGAAAAAGATAAATCGGCTGTCTGCGGCGACTTATGGCTGTTTTCAAGTAAATTCCAGCGTGATAAAAATACTCGTTAAAGCACATTATATTCATCCTTCATATTAGATAAGTTTCTAGTTCAAAGCTCTGTTTTAATTTTAATATCTAATCTACAATGGGAGGCACGTCATAGCATATTTAGTTAAGGAAAAATGTTACAAACCAAACGGTCGAGGATTCGAGTCACTGTAGGGTCAGGATTTTTAAACTGACCCAAATCTTCTGATAGCACCATGGTCTTGAAATAACGGAAATGAGCCTCTAACGGAAATGAGTACCAGGCGCTTGTTCTGGGAGTAACGGCGGCCGTCATGCACGGGTAACAATCCCGCTGACATCAACTGCCGATTCTCTAGAAAAAAGTGGCAGCCTTAATCTCCTATTATTTCATGGGTCTCCTATGGTCTGTAGTGGGATCACTTTACCGTTTTACATTTGTACTGACATAACAGCTCAATGTTGGGCTTTCTCCTTTCGTTAGAAGTTACTAGAACAAATTAATTTAGTTACGATTAATTGCCTAGAAATATCATGAATGGTTTGCGGTCAACATAGCGACCCACTGAGACATCTAGTAGGCCGATTGAGGGTCTTTCCACTTTTCAGCGGTTGCCCTTTTACCAGCCGGCTGCTGGCCCTTCACATCCACATGTGTCAATCACAGAGGTAGATGATCAACAGCCAGTGTAGGGGTGACATGTGGTTAGCATGTCGAGTCCCCCAGCCGTTATAGCTGGTTCCTCAACCTGGAGCAGCTACTTATTGTAGCTACCCAATTGCCTCACGATGCTGGGTGGACACCGGTCCCATACTGGCCGAAATACCATGAGAAAATTTCTTCCCCCATGGAGACTCGAACCAGCGCAAGTCCCGTAGCTCTGCGCCAAGGCTTCCTACCTTAACCGCTCGGCTACGGCGCGGGACTATCTAGTAGGCTATAAAGATATTACTAGGTTGATAAGGTCAATCAATTTTGCTTAGAGGCCTCTTCATTCAGGCTTAAGGATCTTTTACGAGCCTAAAAATCTTCAGACTCGTAAAGTCCTTCCCGGAGAACTAGGTCCTTTGATTTTTCCATCTTACAATAATTCATCGACCACGGGCGGGTTTAAACTCGCGATCCTCGATACCAAAGGCAAGGAATATAACCACAACTCGACCGCGGAAATGCTTCTAAATATGATTAAATGTACGTTTTAATTGCTCTCATTTAAATATTGAGATTGAAATCAGAAATAGGATACGCCACTTTTAAGAACAATAATTGCAATTATTGTTTTTTAATAGCACATCTTAAAACAAATTTTCAAGTATTATTGTAACTAATGGTAAGTTTAAAATTTTGCAGGGTGTTAGAAAATGTTTGATTATCAAAGTGGACGGTTCGAGAAGCTGTGATCTAGACCGCGACTGTTAATAACTGCTCAACTCTACGTCGGATAGGCTGTCAAGACAAGACAGTGCTACTCACTTGTAAGTTGTGTTGTTTGATTGTGAATTCACCTGTATGCGAGTAGGAGACAGTGTAGCATTTTCGCACCTAGTAAGTACTTATTAACAGCTCTGAACTGAACAAATAGTTATGCCGGATTTTGAATCGTAAAAAAATAATTTATGCCCGAAATTTTTGAAACGCTAACAAATGAATGGTAAAAAAATAGTTCCCAGATCTTAAAGACAGCTGATTTTTTTATCCAAATATTATTCTACATCTGCGTCGTTATTAAACATATGAGTTGACCGCCTTAATGTAGAGCTACTGGACGCACGTGTATAGCGTCTACATGCGAGAAGATATTTTTCTCATGGCATTTCAGCCGGTGTTCGGGACCGGTATTCACCCAGCATCCTAAGTCTGTTATAAGTTCATACTGAGAAATATTATATTATGATGCGAGGTTGTGAAGTGGTTTTTATAGAAGCGAGCAGCGTGGTTTTTAATTTCCGAGATTCTGTAAAACACTTCACAAACGGGCGTTCTACATTATTTTTTGCGCGATGATGTTTTCAAAATAATAAATAATAATAAAATAATAACATCTTTGTTGGAAATATTTGCGTTCATCATAAACAACTGACTAACGTTAACAGTGTGGGCAATGTTTATTACTTGAGACTACAACAGGCCGTGACACTAATCAGTTGTAAAATGGCGGCAAGTAAGTATTTATTATTTTATATTGTTTCAAATAAAGTTCAGTTAATTTAAAATTGAATGATTTTTTCGTACAATGTATATTAACACCACCTATTGGAGATATTTTTGTATACACATTGTACGTTGTATACATAAAGGACAGTTGTTTTACTTCCCGCACGAGGTTTGTAATGTGTAATATTACAGTATATTTATTTAGGTTGGCAATCCCAAAATGTAGGAAGTTCAACTTTCAATAATGGTCACCATTTCAGTAAGTACGACGAACAAACGCACTATCGCGCAAAAACTCATCTTAATGGTTCAGGTATACGTCTATAGAACACATATCACCCTTATACTGGCTCGATTATCATCAATTTTTGTAGTTAACACATGCAGATATGAGATCAAGAGTTGGCTGGTAAGTTATTTCCTGCCGTGGAATTTTTAGAATTAAAAATGTAAACTAATGAAACAACATATTTCACAAAAGTAAATTATCTATAAATGAACACTATTCATGTTCCCATATTTCGGAAAACTCATGTTTGAAACATTATTGTAAGGATGTTTCACAAAGACGCGCTATAGACATTGTATATAGAATGCATATACAAAGAGACCTAAAACAAGTTTGGGGAAACGAATCTTATATACACAATCTAGGATTTAAAGAGAGATCAGGGCTTGCTTGGTTCAGGTTAGGGGCATGGAAATTTTTAAAAATTACCGACATTCACGATATGTCCAATGTTCGGGAGCTTTGAAGAGACGAGATACATATATTAGGAAAATGTAACGATTTAGAATATTGGAGGCATCAGTTATTACCGGAAAGATTTCTAAATTCAAATCGTGGAAGATTTGCATGCTACGAGTTACTGGTAAACCCAGAAAATTGGATAAACCTGGTTAGATTTCTGGACAAAACGCGGAAAATAAGAACAACACTTATTCAGGAATAAATAAATATGTTAGAAAATTGCAATGCCATTAATTCTTAATATTTCTACATAACTAAGTTAATGTATAATTTAATTGTGTTGATATCTAATTGTAATATTATTTTTTTTAAACATCAACTTATTGTAACGGACTGTCAACAGCACGTACGGCTTACTGCCCGTGCGTTCCATATTTGTAAATAACATTGTATGTATCTTACTTTTAGTTTAATAAAGTCCTTATGTATGTATGAATAGATAAAACCAGATTTCTAAACGATGGTGCCGAAAACTGAAAGCGGATAAACAATTGTAAATAGCAGAATATAACATTTTAACCAAAATAGATTCCATCCTAATCAAAGTCGTCAAATTTGTGATCAAAATTAATAAACATTCACAGGTTTAGTTAGGACAAGAGTGATCTTCTCTAACATTCGGTGAAATTAGGGTTGCTTGACAGTAGCATCCTTCAAAAGAGCAGTTAAGAAACGTTCCATGAAATGTTAATAATCTCTAATTTATTCTTTTTAATTTTTATTTAATTTTTTATTCTTGCTGGTGGGTAAGAGGCGAGGGGAACTAAGTATAGCTCACAACGAAGGAATGACGTCTGTATCCATATCGGGCGGCCACATCTTCGTCAAGTCTTCAACGGTCAACAGGGCGACAAGGAATAGTACAGCTAAACTTGTAGGGCTTGGAGAGCGGAAGAAGCAGCCCTCTCGTGGGGGGTGGATACCGAGAGGAGCATGTTTTGAGGCTCAGAGGAAGCAGCCCTTCCACCATCTTGTCCTGCGAAGCGCTCGTAACGCTTCCAGGAGATATTTATCTTACTGAGAAGCTTCATGGAAATCAGCCGGATTGTCATAAAAGGAACCGACCCAAGCAAGATAAAAGGATACGATTTGGAATAAAGGACATTTTGAAATTAGGAAATTGGAATGTAAGGGGAATAAATACAAAAGAAGAAGAATTAGAAAGAGAATTAAAGAAAAAAGAAATAAATATAGCAACAATAACAGAAACAAAAAGAAACGAAAAGGAACAAAGCACTTAAAACACTATACTATGTTGTATAGCGGAGTAGAACAGACAACAAGAGCGCAGTGTGGAGTAGCAATTTTAATAGATGAAACATGGAAGAACAAATTGAATAGCTATGAGTTTATAAATGAAAGAATCCTGATAGCCAGATTTAAAATTGAAAGAGGATATATGTTGATAATTGCTGTGTATGCCCCAGAGGAAGGTAAGAAAGAAGAAACAAAAAAGAATTATAAAACATTACAAACATTAGTTGATAAATATACAAAAGATCATCATTTAATAATAAGTGGAGACTTAAATGCCAGAGTAGGCAATGTCCCTATACCTAATGTAATAGGAAAGAATGGAGAAATAACAATAAATGAAAATGGACAGGATTTGAGACAGTTTTCAGCCTATAATCAATTAAAAATAATGAATACCTATTTCCGAAAAAAGGACATACATAAATATACAAGAAGTGGATATAGCTCAAGATCAATAATTGACTATTTAATCGTAAACAACAAGCTTGGAGCCTTGGTAAAAGATGTGAGAGTACATAGAGGCAGCGATATATACTCTGATCATTATCTCGTGATAAGCAAAATAAACATAATAGCTAAATGGCGGAAAAATAACAAAAGAAACCAAGAAGAAGTATATAAAGCATATTTATTACAAGATCAAAGTATTAGATTTAAGATTTTTTTAAGATTTAAGATTTATTTAGCCTGGTGGAGTTAAGGCCATGTGGCCTTCTCTTCCACTCACCAGGACAAACATATTACATAAGAATATAACAATCTTAATTAACCCTAATATTAAACACTAAGTAAAAATTTGATCAAAAGATAATATCTAATATACATATTACGATCTATAATACAACCAGTTAATATTAGTTAAAATTAAGACTAAAACTAATAATAAAATGTATACAAGCAAGACATATTAAATTGTCCCTGTCTAGTGTATATAAAAAACAGGAAAATAATGAGATATAGAAAACTAATTTTACGATTATACAATATTTAAAACAAAACAAATAAAAATATTTGTTATTCTTAATATTATTTACATAAATAATTAAATATATTAATATTGCTAAAAGAATACTATCAGTGAGGTGTATAAGTTAGTTTGTTATTAAATAATTCTTTAGTTTGTTTTTGAAGGATGTTATAGTGACAGTCTCTGACATAGGGTGGAAGGGAATTCCATGTTTTGGTAAGTGACACCGTAAAAGATAATGAATAATATACAGTGTGATGAGGCGGGATATAAAGGACAATGTGCTGATGGGATCGAGTGTCAAGATTATGTGTGTCGGATAGTCTGATGAAGCGGCGTGATAAATAATTAGGCGATGATGTGTGAAGTATTTTATAGAGAAGGGATAGGGAATGGACAGTTCTACGATCTCTTAGACGAAACCACGATAATTGTTCCAGGGACGGTGTAACATGGTCAAATTTGCGAATACCACAAATAAAACGTGCGCAAGAATTATGAACACGTTGAAGTCTTTGAGTGGAAATAATATTTAAGTCTGTAAAAAGAGTGTCACAATAATCAAAATGGGGCATTGCAAGTGTTTCTACTAACATTTTCCTAAGGGCGAATGGCAAACAATTTCGTACACGATTTAATGAATGTATTATTGAGAAGACTGTTTTGCATGTATGGTTTATTTGTGTATTCCAATTTAAGTTTTTGTCAATAAATACTCCTAGAATTTTTACTGTCTCACTATAAGGGATTTGAACTCCGTTTAGTGACACATGCGAAACTGTGTTTAGGTTAATTGTAGATAATAGTCTCTGATGACCCATAATGATTGATTTTGACTTTTTAGGGTTTAATTGCAGTCCATATATAACTGTCCAAGTCATTAGTGAGTCAAGATCCTCGTTAATTTTGGCAACAGCGTCATTTAGTGAATATTTGTCTGTGTGGATGTAGATTTGCATGTCGTCTGCAAATAAATTATGTTTGCAATGCTTTAGGGAGTTAGATATGTCATTTATGTAGATTGAAAAAAGCAAAGGTCCAAGTACCGAACCCTGTGGAACCCCAGCTTTACGGAAGGACCAAGAAGAACATAATGTATGATTTCCTATAACAGATTGCTGGCGCTCATGAAGGTAGGAATTGAACCATTTCGTGGCACTATCAGAGAGTAAGAGGTTTTTAAGTTTATGCAACAATAAGTCCAAGTGTACCGTGTCGAATGCTTTACTAAAGTCCAGTAATGTAAGAATGGTAAGTTTTCGATTATCAGCAGCTTCGCGTATGTCTTCGCAAATATTTAGTAGAGCAGTATTTGTATTGTGTCCTGTCCTGAAGCCTGACTGAAATTGATCTAGAAGGTTGTAATCATTTAGGTATTCAGTCAGTTGTTTATGGACTAATCGTTCCAGAGCTTTTGAAAGAGTAGGTAAAATGCTAATGGGTCGAAAGGCGTTCGGGGTTGAGGGCGTTTTAACTTTAGGCAGTGGACGTACGAGGGCTTGTTTCCACAATGAGGGATATGTAGAAGTTTGTAGTGAGGAGTTAAAAATATGAGTTATAGTAGGTAGTATAGCTTCGATTATTTTATTCAGTAAAGTAATATTTATACGGTCAGTTCCTTCTGCTTTGGTTTTTATTCGCATTATGGCTTTATTTACGTCGTAGTCTGTAACATATGAGAAGTGGAAATGTTCTCTGTCGGGTTGATTTGTCAGTGATAATTCATTTATTGTTTGTTCTTTATCCTTTGGAGTAGTAGTTATACCTGTGAAGTGATTATTGAGTGTGTCCAGGGAAACAGGTAATTTGTCTACCTGCGTGTCTTTTCTCCCAATTCCCATTCTATTCAAGTTATTCCAGATTTCTGAAGTATTGGTATTTGTTAGGTTGTATAAATGTCTAAGTTTGGCGTTTCTTATAGCTTGATTTGTCTTGTTACGTAACTGTTTATATTGAGTGAGACTTGTGTCTGTTTTGTTGAGTCTGTATTTCTTATGTGCTGCGTCTCTATCAGTCATCAAGTTACGAATTGAAAGAGTCATCCAGGGTGCAGGGCGTCGTTTCACGAGTTTAGTTTTTAGTGGGGCATGTCTGTTGTATAATTGTAGTATAAAGTCATTTAGTGTCTCAACTTTTTCATCTACAGAATGCAGCGTCCATATTGAATGCCACGGCATCTGCATAGCTTCTTCAATTAGGGTTGCATTGTCTATATGTTTTAAGTCTCTATACGTAATAGTCTTTCGAGTCGGTTTAGGGCACTGCAGTGAATATCTAAGAATATAATATCATGTGCTGATATTCCCGGGGCTGGCAGTTGCCCGTGAGTAAGTACTCTGTCTGGATTATTAGTTGCAATTAAGTCAAGTAACGAGTCTCAGAGTGATGAGTGTGATGTGTAGGTCGTAGGGGTAGGAGTGTCATATCACAAGCCTGGAACGTAGCCATCAGTTGTTGTGTATGTCTGTTATCAGTGTCTAGTATATTTATATTAAAGTCGCCCATAACGATAACGTGTTCATATTGTATTCGCGCGTTTTGTAAAGTGGACTCAATTTCAGCGATGGCTTTTATTTTAGGAGGTTGGTATACTACACAGAGAAGACATTTTTTGAAACTGACAAATATTTCTATGAACATAATTTCGGCAGATGGTTCGTTATTAGATAGATACACAATTTTAGGAGTAAGGTCTGTTCTAACGAAGGCTCCAATACCGCCCCCGCGACTGTAAACACGATCGTGTCTAAGAAAAGTATAACCATCCATGTTATTAAAGAAGAGGTAATGGTGGTATTTAGCCACGTTTCAGATATGAGAAGAGCATGAATATTTAAAGAGAAGAAAATTGTTCTGACTTCATCTATATGAGCAGTAATACTTTGAGCATTGAAATGGGCTACCTGCAAGGAAGTAGGGTATGTGGACAAAGCTATTTCTAAAGCATTCCTTGAAGTAGTGGGGTCGAGAAGGGGAGTGGGAAGGTTATTGTCCTGTAGCCTGTCAAAGACTGTCAAAGGAAAATCATCATTTAAACGAAAATGGTCGTAAAATATTTCAACAAACTTACAAACTAAACTTGGTATCACGTCACTAAGAATATCTTAATTTTATGTATTATTAATAAAATGTTTAAAGTGATAACTGTCGGTTATTCACTGGTCGTGTTTGCACTAATTATATTTCTGAGGCCCGGAGAATGATGCGTTTGTTATCTCCTTCTTTAACATGGATTGCTCCGTCAATTGTCCACACATTTGTTACACCATATTTGGTGATGCATTCTTTTAATAGCTTATACCTCATTTGAGTTAAGTCTTCCCTAATTGTAACACCACTCCCTTTCAGCTGTTTTTTGTTCTGGAAAAACCTCTCTCCTTTTCCGATAGCTTACGAATTTGACGATAACCGGCCGTGGCCGGTCCGCCTTTCTCCCCACACGATGACTCCTATCTATATAGACAACATTATGAAATCAGAATGAATAAATATATATCAAAGATAGCGACGTCAGAAGATATAAATATTGAATGGGAAAATATATCAAATGTAATACATAAAACAGCAAATGAGATATTAGGTAAGAAAAATAGATTAAGAAATAGGAAGGGCTTGAGAACTTGGAATGCGAATATACAAAATGCAGTGAATGAAAAACAAAAAGCATATCATACATACTTACGACTGAAAACAGAAGAATCTTATGAAGAATATAGAATGAAAAGGAGAATTGCTAAAAGCATTATAAGAAAAGCTCATCAGGAGTCATGGGATAAATTTATAAGCTCAGTAGAACATATGTATGAAAGACAAGAAATAGGTTATAAATTAGTGAAACATCTAAATCAGACTGTGAAAGATTCTGCCAGATTGAATATAATCCCAGAACAAGAATGGATCCAACATTATGAAAAACTTTGGAAAAAGGAGGAAATTGAAGGAAAAGAGAACAATGAGGAAGAAATAAAAGTGGAAAATATTTATGTAATAGACATAAATGAATTAGAAATGGCTTTGAAAACCACTAAGAATAGGAAAGCAACAGGATTAGATAATATAAATATGGAGTTAGTCAAATATAGTGGAATATTGTGTAAACTACGAATACTCCATCTAATTAATATATGTTGGCAGACCTATGGGATTCCAACCACTTGGAAAACAGCAATTGTGAAGAATATATTCAAAAGAGGAGACCGGAGAAATTGCGAGAATTACAGAGGGATTAGTTTAATGAATACTGGCTACAAGATATATACGAAAATAATAAATAATAGATTGAGAAACATAACAGAAGTAATAATAAGTGAAAATCAAAGTGGATTCAGAAACGGAAGGTCATGTATAGACAATGTCTTTACATTGAAACAACTCATAGAAAAGAGAAGAGAACATAACTTAGAAACTCACATAGGATTTATAGATTTGGATAAGGCCTTCGATCGAGTAAACAGACAAAAATTATGGGAAATATTACGAATGAAAGGATACCCGCTGTGCCTTGTTGAAACAATAAAGAAATTATATGAAGACATAAATATAATTATAGATACTGGATTCAAAAGAACAGATGCAATCAAAACAAATACTGGATTACGACAAGGATGTAGTGTATCACCCACTTTGTTTAATATATATGTATATATATATATATATATATATAGACGATATTTTAAATAAATGGAAAGTTTTAGTAAATCCAGGAATAAGAATGGATAATAAAGTGTGCATAAATAATCTTCTATTTTCTGACGATGTAATCATAATACAGAAAAATGAAGACGACTTACAGAAATCAATGCATGTATTAAATGAAATATGTAAGTTATACGATCTAAAGATTTCTGTAAGGAAAACGAAGACCATGGCTTACCCATGCCGGACTGGTCGAAGGTGATAAGCCAGACGAAATAAGTACCTTGGTCGAAAGAGTGACGATCTTTCACCGTAAAAATACAACCGTCAAGAAATGCGGACATGGGTTCTACTGGGGTAAAATTTTCCGGAGGTCAAATAGTCCCCCATTCGGTTCTCCGGGCGGGGACTACTTCAGGGAACCCATGCCAAAGGCTCAAAAACACAGGACATGTTCCTAGGAAAATGGAAATGTTAGGACTTTATACAATAGCGGGGCCCTAGAGATCTTAACGCGGCAATTGTATAAATCGCCCTTGTACATAGTCGCTTTACAGGAAGTTAGGTGGCCAGGAGAAGGTAGTCAGGAATCAGGAAGCTTTGCATTATACTATGGGGGTGCAGAAAGACCTGCATTTGGAACGGGTTTTTTAGTCAGAAGGAGGATCCTATCCGCTATCCGAGATATTAAGTTTGTTAGTGATAGGATATCATACATAATTCTAAAGGGTAAACGACATGATTTTATAATTGTAAATGTACATGCACCCACAGAAGATAAAGATGACAAGATCAAGGATGAGTTCTATGAAGAATTAGAATGCTTATTTGATAGCCTTTCACGATATCATATGAAAATTGTCTTAGGAGATTTTAATGCAAAAGTGGGGCGGGAAGATATATTCAAACCAACAATAGGCAAATTCAGTCTTCATGAAGATAGTAACGACAACGGGGTTAGATTAGTCACATTTGCCACATCAAAGAATCTCATTGTTAAGAGCACAACATTTCAACATAAGGATATTCATAAATACACCTGGACGTCCCCAGATGGAGAAACTCGGAACCAGATAGATCATGTATTAGTGGATAAACGCTGGCACAGTAGCATCATTGATGTTAGATCAGTTAGAGGGACAGACTGCAATTCAGATCATCATCTGGTCAGGGTGAAAATCAGACAACGGCTATCGCTTCTGAGAGGAACAAACGCTAAAGATGATTCTGTAAAATATGAATTAAAAAACTTGAAAAATGATGAAATGCGGCAAGAATACCAAATCAAAATTGCTAATAGATTTGAAATACTGGAATCTTCAGATGACAATGTAGCAAACGAAGAAGAAACTGATATAAATAAAGAATGGGAGGCTATGAGAGATACTATTAAATTGTCAGCATCAGAAAGCATTGGTTGTTTAAAAAAGAGGCAAAACAAGAAATGGTTTGATGAGGAATGTGCCGACATTGTAAAGAAAAGAAAGCTAGCAAAAATGAAATGGTTACACGAGCCAAATGAAGTAAATTTAGAGCAATTGGGTAGTGTTAGACGGGAAACCACCAAGTTACTAAAGAGTAAAAAGAGGGAATATTTGAGAGAGAAGATTAATGATCTTGAAATGAATGCAAAAAATAGGAACATTAGAGAATTATATCAGGGAATTAGTATAGAGAAGAAAGGGTTTCAGGCTAGAACAAACATAATTCGGAATGAAAATGGGGATATGATTTCAGATTCCAAGAGTATATTAAATAGATGGAAAAGTTATTTTAATCAGCTATTAAATGTACATACAGAACAGGACATTGAGGAGGATAAGTTACAGACAGCAGAAATGCTAGTCGCAGAGCCAAGTGCATTAGAGGTTGAAATGGCAATTGAAAAATTGAAGATGTATAAAGCATCAGGTTCAGATGAGATCCCAGCAGAACTGATAAAATCAGGGGGAGAAAAATTGATGGACAAGATACGCTGTTTGCTTAGTATGATTTGGGAAAAAGAAGCTCTTCCAGATGAATGGAAGGAGTCAATTATCATACCAATTTATAAGAAAGGAGATAAAACTGATTGCAACAACTATAGGGGCATCTCATTACTTTCAACTTCGTACAAAATTCTAACAAATATATTAGTAAGCAGACTTACTCCCTATATTGATGACATTCTAGGAGATCATCAATGTGCATTTAGAAGAAACAGGTCTACAACAGATCAGATTTTTAGTATAAGACAGATTTTAGAAAAGAAATGGGAATATAATGGTACTGTACATCAACTATACATAGACTTCCAAAAAGCATATGATTCAATTAAGAGGGAGAAGTTATGTAGTATCCTGCTGGATTTCGGAATTCCTAAAAAGTTAGTTAGACTTATACGAATGTGTCTAAATGGCTCAACGAGTAGGGTGCGTGTAGGCAAACAGTTTTCAGACACTTTTGAAATCCAGAATGGGTTGAAGCAAGGAGATGCACTATCTCCTCTACTATTTAATTTTGTACTAGAGCATGCCATTAAATCTTTAGAGAATGAGGAAGGCTTACAACTCAATGGTATTAATAAGCTGTTAGTTTATGCTGATGATGTAGTACTACTGGCCGATAGCGAGGAGATACTAAAGGCCAACACGCACACACTATTGAGTAACACTAAGAAATTAGGACTGGAAGTAAATATCAGTAAAACTAAATATATGGTCACACGTAGAAATACATTATATAATGGAAATGGACAGCTAATGACAAATGAGGGAAATTTTGAAGAATTGGCTGAATTCAAATACCTAGGAACAATAATCACAAATAGGAATGAGATGCACAAAGAAATTAAACATAGGCTCAATTCTGGAAATGCATGCTATTATGCATTGCAGAGACTTTTGATGTCCCAACTCCTTTCAAAAAACGTTAAGCTGAAAATATATAAAACTATTATTCTACCAGTTATATTATATGGGTGCGAAACATGGACTCTTACTTTAAGGGAGGAAAGGAGATTACGAGTATTTGAGAATAAAGTTCTTAGGAAAATTTTTGGACCAAAGAGAGATGAACAGACAGGTGAATGGAGAAGACTACATAACAATGAACTACACGGTCTTTATAGGAAGCCAGATATAATAAGAACAGTTAAGTCCCGTAGACTGCGATGGGCAGGACATGTTGCGCGTATGGGGAATGAAAGACGTGCATGGAAACTTCTTGTAGGAAAGCCAGAAGGAAAACGCCCAGTTGGTAGACCAAGAATGAGGTGGGAGAACAACATTAACTATGATTTGAGGGAAGTAGATTATACAGGGAATGATTGGAAAGCATTAGCTCAGGATAGGGATGTATGGAGAGCTTATGTCCGTGCGGCCATGAACCTACGGGTTCGATAGTGCCAGTGAGTAAGTAAGTAAGTATGGCTTTTAGAGGAAGAGATCCAGTGAGATCCAAAATTATTTTAGAAAATCAAAGTATAGAACAGCTGTCTAGTTTCAAATATTTGGGCTGTGATGTTGGCTACAATGTGGAAAGAGATATTGACTCCAAAATAAATAAATTTCAGACGGTGTGTGGAACAATACAGAGAACATTCAAAAATAAAATTAGAAAAGAAACCAAGATAAAAATGTATAATGTTATGGCGGTTCCCACAATATTGTATGGATGTGAAACTTGGGCTCCAGTGAAAAGACAGAAGGATAGAATACAGACGGCAGAGATGCGGTTCCTAAGACAAGTAAAAGGATGTACAAGACTTGATAGAATAAGGAATGAGGATATAAGAGAAGAATTGAAAGTAGAGCCTTTATTGGATAAAGTCACGAATTACAGACAGAAATGGATTGATCACATGGATGGAATGAGTAAGGAGAGATATCCATTGTTAGCAAGAAATTATCAAGCAAGAGGAAGGCGTGATGTTGGAAGAACTAGAAGACTTTGGGCTGATGCATTATGAAGTCGAAACGGGCAATTGCCTAATCCCTGGAGTGATGATGATTCATTGTACATATTGTGTTTCTCGACTAATTAGTTTCTATTGCCACTACTGTAAACACTATTATTGCCATTGTTAATTAATCATATTTTGAAAAAAAAATTCTATATACGCGCTATTATGTATTGTATGTTTTGAATTGTCAATCATTAAACGAAATAGAAAGTCTCATTGCCTTAATTTGAAGTATAAATAAAGAATAACTAACTAACTCACTGGCACTATCGTACCCATAGGTTCATGGCCGCACGGACATAAGCTCTGCATACATCCCTATCCTGAGCTAATGTTTTTCTATCATTCCCAATATAATCTACTTCCCTCAAATCATAGTTAATGTTATTTTCCCACCTCATTCTTGGTCTACTAACTGGACGTTTTCCCTGTGGTTTTCCTATCAGAAGCTTCCATGCACGTCTTTAATTCCCCATTCGTGCCACATGTCCTGCCCATCGCACGCTACGATACTTAACTGTTTTTATTATATCTGCCTTCCTTTAAAGACCAATTTTAGTTCACTGTTATGTAGTCTTCTCCATTAACCTCTCTATTCATCTCTTTTTGGCCCAAAAAGTTTCCTAAGAACTTAATTCTCAAATACTCGTAATCTCCTTACCTTCCTTAAAGTAAGAGTCCATGTTTCGCATCCGTGTAATATAACTGGTAGAATAATAGTTATATATATTTTCAGTTTTACGTTTATAAATAGGGATTATTATTATTCATCTTCTTCTTCATTCCAAGTATTAGGCCAAGGCCTGTTACGATCCTATAGAAAATTTTCCCTCCAACGTTTCATAGGATGGCCCATTGATCTTCGTCTTCTTGGTATATAATTATAAACAGTTTTGGGGATCCGATTTGAACTCATTCTTTCTAGATGGTGTTTCCAATTTATTTGGTACTGTTTAATATATTCAAAAATTGGCGTAGTCTTCAATTCTTTTAAGATATCGGTGTTCCTTTTCCGATCCCATCTGGTGTAATCCGCTGTTCTGCGCATGAATTTCATTTTACAAGCAGTTATTCTGCTTTCATGTTGTCTTTTTAGTGTCCATGCTTCACTACCATAGGTCAACACTGGTCTAACCAAAGTGTTATACAAACGTAATCTGGTGTTTTTTTGTACAAGGGATGGTTTCATAACTTGATTAATAATTCCCAAACTTTTATTATAACTAGTATTTTTTCAGGGGTATCCTTTTCATCCCAGATAGATAATTTCCAAGTTATTATGGTTTATTACTATTAATATTTATTGCTATTATTGCTATCTTTGTCAAGTACGTATGGACGTGTTTAGTCCTTGGTCGGACCAACTTCCTGGATGCGATTTTTTCAGAGTTTTTCTTCAACTAATACGTTTAAAATAATACAATTAGCACTTGATATATGTGTCGTCCTCAGCATCAAAATTCATTAAAATTGTATAAGCCTTTGAGGACTTGTACTATCTTCAGGAGCTGGATTGAATACGTGAGATACCACTCGTCTCCAACATTAAATCAATTAAAATTGTGTACGCCTTTCAGATCGATTTCTCCAGCAGCTGAGGATGGAATGAGTAGTTCTGAAGGCCTACACAATTTTAATGGATTATAAAGTTGAGGACACTTATATCTCAGGTACTAATTCCTCAATTTTAAAAGTCTTGATTTTCTTCAACTGTAAGACATGTGAGGAAATGTTAAAACACAAATACTTCCCTAACACCTTTTGGCCATCAAAATCACCTACATCATGTTCAACTTAGTTAGGATTAATGTACGAATTTTAAATTTGGACCTAGATCGATTTTGGCTGACTACTTAACTCATGCTCCAAATAGCAGTCAATGACGAATTACGTTTCAATTAATTTTTGTTTTACAACCAATGACAGTAGTGTTTCACCACGCTCTTTATCGATTTCTCTTTATCAGCTCGTGCTTTTGTGATAAAGAAAGCTCATCATTTTTAATATTTTGAACAGGTCAGAGCATTATTTTTCTCCAACAAATATATTGAATATGGCAAATAATGAACGGATTCCTTGATTTTACTGAGTTGTTTACTAAAAAAATAAATGAATAACCTACAATGTCGATTATAATATACAGTTTGATGTGTTTCATTATGTCTCCACTAGGGTGATTCTTACAATATTGCGATCATATTTGACAATAAATAATGATATCAAGTTGCAGTGAATGAACATATCCTCACATTTCCGATTTGTTTTCAAACATCGCCGTTTACATTAAATATATAAATATTTTAAAATGCCTGTAACTGTTTTTAAATAATGGTTTTTGAGTAAACATCTTAATTTTATTCGTTAAATAGTCCTAACCAATGCCACTTTTGATTTCCAGATCCTTTAGAAGTGACTCCCGAATTTATCGATAATTTGGAAATCACTCGTGACATTGCTTATGGTAATTCATCTGGCGAAGTCCTCCATATACTTTTGTAGTAGAAATAGCTTGTCTATGTACGTAATCCAGAGTTTAAAACCATATTCCGATAATTCGGGTCTCTTTAAAGCCTGGCTGAGATACTACGAAGAAATGCAACGTGTTCCAAAATGATGGACGGAGTTTTAAGTAGTTGGTATAGCTTTACAAATGGAATTGAATGCGTAATAATTTGCTATAATGAAAGAAAAACTGTGAAAGTTTCATATCCTGTATGCAGTAAAGTAATTTGTTTCTTGTCATTATTACGTCACAGCGCTAAATTTGTGAAAATGGCGACTCCTGCACAGACGTAGTTCTGTGTGTTACAATTTGCGAGGTCTGGTTCCATTGTTGCAGTGCAGCGAATTTTCCGACGGCAATTTGGAATCGATCCTCCGACAGATAAGAGTGTCCGTCGATGGTATAGAGAGTTAGAAACAACTGGATGTATCTGTAAAAGGAAAAGAATTCAGAATATCTACGAACACCAAATGAAAGAATCGAGAATGTCAGAGCAGCTTTCGTACGTAGTCCACAAACTGAACTTACACAAAATTGTGTATTTTTTTCGAAAGGTGCTTACATCGAACACTTATAAAGTGTGTTACGAAAATTCGAGGAGTTTCTCTTTAATCCCATATAAGTTTTATACTTTATATATATATATATATATATATATATGAATAAGAACGTTTTCTTGGGTTTTCCGCGTCTTGGATTCAAGTTCGGCCTGTGGCCACTGATTCCGACGTTTCGGCATGATCCCACATGCCATTATCAAGGAATGGTAAGTTCGACCACACTGAAAACTGAAGGTGTTTAAGTACATAAGAACTAAACCTTGAATGGGTGTACGTCTTCGGAAATGAACCACAGCGAAAGTTCTATGTGTTTAATTATATAAGACCTAAATCTGTGACTCGAACTTATCATTCCTTGATAATGACATGTGGGATCATGCCGAAACGTCGGAATCAGTGGCCAGAGGCCGAACTTGAATCCAAGACGCGAAAAACCCAAGAAAACTTTCTTATTCATACTTATATCCGCGCAAATCTGCAATATAACATATATATATATATATATATATATATATATATATAGGGTCCACCGCTATGGTCTCGAGGTACCATGCTGCCTTGTCACGCAGCGGGCCCGGGTTCGATCCCCGGTCGGGGCAGTTTTTCTGGGTGAGGTTTTTATCGGGGTTTTTCCTCACCTGTAAGACAAATGTTAGGAAAACTTTAAGTCCCTAACGGTCCCCGAAATCATATGGCCATCATTATCATCCTTCACCGGTGTGGAAAGCAACGGGAAGCTACCACACCTACAATTCCCTAGTAAAGCTGCAAGCATAGCATGAAAATGCTATGATTGCAGTGAAGGACCTGCATTCGGGCAGAATTACTATGGATGGATGGATATATATACACACACACACACATATATATATATATATATATATATATATATATATATATATATATATATATATATATATATTATATATATAATGTAAGGGCAATTAAAAAACTTTGAAACCCCGTCCATCATTTTGGAACATGGTGTATAAGTACGAGGGCGGATCGGAAAGTCACGCACAATATTTTTTTTTAAAGTTTAATAGTGAAAAAAAGGAAAAAAAATCACAAATGAACTTACACCTTTTACCTACTTTTCGACATAGTCACCAACTTTCTCAACACATTTTTCCCATCGTGTTACCAGTTTCAATATGCCCTGTTCGTAGAAGTCCGTTTGGTTGGAGTGTAGCCATCTGCGCACTGCTGATTTCACTTCCACATCTGTCTCAAAGCGTTTGCCGGCCAGGAATTTCTTCATGGGACCAAACAGATGAAAGTCCGATGGTGCAAGATCCGGACTGTATGGTGGATGCTGGAGCACCTCCCAAGCAAATTCGGCAATTTTCTGACGAACGACAGCAGCAACATGGGGGCGAGCATTGTCATGAAGAAGTTGAACGTTAATGTTGTGACGTTTGTCACGAATGGCACGACGTAACTTCACCAAAGTTTTAATGTAGGCCGCAGCATTCACAGTGGTCCCGTGTTCAGCAAAGTCCACCAATAAAACACCATGCATATCCCAGAACACTGTCACAAGCACTTTCCTGGCAGATTGAGTCACTTTGAATTTTTTCTTTACTGGGGAACAAGCATGTTTCCACTCCATTGATGCCTGCTTTGTTTCGGGCGTGTAGTGGTACGCCCACGACTCATCACCTGTGACGATTCCTTCCAGAAAGTCATGTCCTTGTGCGGTGTACCGCGTTAAGTGGTCCAAGCTTGCCATCATTCGCTGGCCCTTGTGGTCGTCTGTCAGGTTCTTAGGCACCCAGCGAGCACTAACTTTACGGAATTCCAAATTTTCATTAACAATATCGTACACCGCACCATAGGAAATGTTGAACTTCTGCGATAAGGCTCGCAGTTGCACACGCCGGTCGTTCAGAATTGCCGCCTCAATGCCCCTGACATTCTGCGGGATTGTTGCTGTTGTCGGCCGGCCGGAGCGTGGCGAATCACTAAGGTTCACGCGTCCCTCTTGGAAGAATGTGCACCACCTGGAGACATTGCTACGGTTCATACAATCATCCCCATACACGCCACGCATGTCCCTGTGAATTTCACTGGGTTTATGCCCTTTGGCCCACAAAAATCGAACAACACTTCTCTGTTCCTCACAGGTGGACGACTGTAGCATGCGCGCCATCTTTGTTGCATAGTTCAAGCTTCTCTCGCAAGAGGTGCACCTGAGAAAAAAAATACCATCTGTAGTGAAAACTTCAAACTATATCTCTGTGAAATGTCAACATTCTAGCTGCAATACCAAGGCAGAAAAAAATTATTGTGCGTTACTTTTCCGATCCGCCCTCGTATTTACAAAAGAAAAGGTTACGTTATGAGTGGTATGCTTACCCCGAATATCATCCAGCTATCGCAATCATAATTATCACATTCGCTATGTTTAGTGTGAATGTGTGTGTGAATGCTGTGTTTCGCCTTAGTATTGTGGTTGTCTCGGAGGAGGCCCTGGCATTGAGCTGATCACTCATTCAGGGAGGTCCACCATATGCTTTGTGTAGCCCTATTCAATAAAAAGTGCCTGATCCATAGTTTAAAATCCCTCTCTCAATAAACAGTGCCATTTTAAGATCCGGATGGCGTGTAAGCATGTAAAAAGTACCTACAAGTTGAGATTTTGAACTGAGGTAAATTAGAAATTATTATTTTTTTTATTATTATTATTTATTATTATTATTATTATTATTATTATTATTATTATTATTATTTATGGTGGCTTTCTTTCAAAGGTATATCTGCTACATTCTAAATGGAAGAATACATTTCCATTACAAACGTAGAGATACTGTACATTATTTACGTTAATCAGGACATTGGATTCATTTTTGATTGACAGAAATTTCTAGTGCTGATAAATGTAGAAGGATTTGTGATTTTCGTAAAAAAAAAGTATGACAAGTGCTACGTAACATGACAATGGTGGACGTTCATTTGTGCGAATAACCTGTGTGCTTTGATGTCTGACGGGAGGACAGTCATCTGCAATGGACAGTCCTGGTTCTAGGGCTTTAGTTTACATATTATGGGCTCCTCCGCTCAACGCTAATAGGCCTACATTTACATTTTTGTGTATATTTAATTTTTATTTATAAACTACTGACAAATTGATATATCCATGAAGCTGACACTTTATTTTGTTCAGTCATATGGAGATTATAAGAAAGCGTTTATTGTCACTACTCTATAAATAACACTTTTAGGAATCTGTAGTTTCAATGCGGTATTCACTAAAGCCTTTCACTAGTCTCTGTTCTCAACCTACTGAATGGATTTAATATCTAAGCAGGAATGATTTAAACACGTAATATATTTTATATGAAGTGGATAGGCAAAATAATCCAAAGACCTTCTAAATCTTCATTAATCGGTGTAGGCTGATATTAGTCTCCAAAGCAGCTGCAGTAATTACAACAATAATAATAATAATAATAATAATAATAATAATAATAATAATAATAATAATAATAATAATAATAATAATAACAATAATAATAACAACGGTGATGATGATGACGATGACGACGATGACGATGATGATGATTATAATAATAATAACAATTATTATTATTATTATTATTATTATTATTATTCATCATCATCATGAACAAATTCGTTTTAGGCCATGTGGCCTGTACGGTAAACCTAGCGAAGATGGTCTTGATCTTTCCACCGATGTTTTGGTCTTCCTTGGTCCCTATGTCCAGTTGGGGTATATTGGAATGCCAATTTTGGAAGTCTATTTCTTAGCATTCTTCTCAGATGATTTTTCCATTCTTGTTGGTATCTTTGTATATCTTCATTTAAACTTGTTACTCCAAGTTTTCCTCTGATAGTAGTGTTCCTTTGGTGATCCAGTCTATTAACTCCTAACAATGATCGTAAGAAGCGCATTTGGCTTACTTGAAGTTTATGAGAGTTTCTTTTATTTAAAATCCAAATTTCACTTCCATATTTTAGGGCAGCTTTTGATGTGATGTTATGTAATCTTAGTTTTGTCTCTGTCCTCATCTGTTTACCAAATTATTATTATTATTATTATTATTATTATTATTATTATTATTATAGTAAAATAGCTGCAATTATCGTTGGAATTAATTCAATTTATTAATATATTCTACTATATTTTGCATCATTCTTCATGGGGAATTTCTTCTAGCCCTTCAACATAGGAGAAGGTGGAAATCTTCTGTTTATTATATCTTGCAATTCACCCATGTAGCCTCAATATGTTCAGAACAGCTTCTCTTTATGGATCTGAAACATGGACGTTAACGAAAGCTGATACAAACAAGTTAAAAAGCCTCCAGAAATGAAATTTTTAAGAACAGTAAAAGATGTACTCTTTTAGACAACATATCAAGTGGAAAAATAAGGTAAGAATAGAAATAATTTTTTTGGAAGAAAAAAAAATATATATATAAACTCTAAAAATAAATTGATACAATCTTGATAGATTTTCAGAAGAGAGATTCCCAATAAGAATGTTATACTATAGTCCTAAGGGAAAATACTTCCGGGGAGTCCAAGAAAACAATGAATTTTCCCTTTAATTTTTTTAATCCCCCTATGTTTTATAGTAAATTATTGATTTATTCAGTCTATAATTTTTATTATTATTTTTATATTTATACATAATATTTTGACATATTTTGACATATTTTGAAGTCGGAACAGTTACTATTGCTCTTAATCCCTGAAGTTTAGAAGAAGAAATAGAATATCTTAGATAAAGCTGACTTTGGTAGATATTAGATTTTCCTTCAAGCTCCTCAATCAAGTCAAACCGGTGTTAACACAACCGAGAGTGTGAGTAGGGGCACTATCATCTTGAAAAATATCATTACTGAGATAAACAATGTATGTGCTGTTTGAGTCCGCATGGTCCCTAAAATGACCTCCGTAGACCTTATCAGCATCTTTTGTTATGTACTGTGACAATAAAACCTTACAGAATATCAGAATATCGCTACCCTTTTATTTCCTTTACTTCGTGTGTTAGAGAACGAACTATATATTCATACACGCATTAAAGATAATGAAAATGCAGTCATACATCTGCTTTGTTTACATTACAAATGGAACTTAGTTCGGTAGAGATATTATTATTTTTAATTGATTGATAGACGGAAATAAGCAGATAAGTCACTTTAATCCCCATGAAACTAAGAAAATTGCCATACTTTATAATGTACCACTTCTTTACCAGCATTACATAAACATGAAATAAAAACATGATTAAACAGTTTCTTTGCTGTTTAACACTTCTAAAAGATAGTCATTTCCACGGAGAATTTATTGTCACCTCGAAACTCCATATCGAAAAAAAAAATCTTATTGTCTAACCAACGGATCTGCCTCCGTAAGATACGCGAATTCAACACTAATTTCATGTCTGCCTCGGCAAATAGTTTTCCTCCCTGCATTCCTATCTCTCTTTTATTTCACCCCTCACACTACTCACAATTTTGAGTCTTCTTGGGGGACAGATTACACCGGTCAACATGATTTTTGTCTCATGAGTACCAATTGTTGTACTTAATGCAGTTTTTTATCGTGTTTTTAAATATGTATTCGGAATTTCTCCATCACCCACAGTTTTTTTTTATTTCAATTTCAATTAATGAATTTAAATAATTATTTTTTAATAAACGTTTTTCCGTCCATTTGTCCATTGTAACATAAAACCAAATGAGCTAACTCAGGAAATCTCAGCTATGGAAAAGAGATATCAAGGCAAATGGAATCCTAATATGCTGGCCGATTATTGTTGGACCATCAAGAGGGATGCTCCACAGGCGAAATATAGCAGAAAATCATCATTTCTTATTTTCTAAGTGAGTCCGAATGTTCGAATATTGTGTAGTTACGAATGTAGAAAATATTAAAGTGTTTGAAATTATAAATTCCTGTCTCTCCGAAACCTTGCGTGATGGAGAAAAGCCGATATCATATTTGAATTCAGGAGAAACAATACTGCCAGAATCACATATTTTTCTTTCTGAGACAAAAAAAAAGTTTATTTTTTGTTGGTCAGTGTTATTTGCACTAGCAGTCCTGTGTTGTCAACTCAACATGAACACTGTAGCATGGAGTGGTGAAAGAAATATTATTAAGCAAATAATAAAATTCAATCAGCGTCATTATACCTAGTTAAATATGAAGAAGTAATAATTAATCTTACATGATTCAATATTCAAGATCCACGAACTATTTGGGGAAAGATTGGCAACATCTCTACTCGAAAAGTCATTGTGGCTGCTGTTTGACATGGTGGGACGGAAGTAGGTGGAATGGAGTGAGTACAGCCGTTAACTTTTCTAAGAACGGTTGCAGCGCTGAAGAGGCAAAGATCCGTTTGTCCGATAATACCTGATAATTTACCTGTGCCTTTCAGTTATTATTTTTAAACATTCGACTTAATCGCAACGGTGTTATATAATGACTTTTAAAAATGTTCACCCCTTCAGTCAGTCGTGTAAAAAAAATATTGTTATTTGAAGTAGAACCTCCTCTTCCAGTTAAGATAATTATTTTACAATCAATAGGCCTATGTTATATATTTCCTTATATTGTTATTGTAATTGGGGGTTCCTTAGTGCAAGTTACTATATATTCATCCACCACTTCTCACAAGGGAACTGTTAACCATTACATCCCGAAACCTACCTTGAAATTTCTCCCAGAGAAGTGTTGTGATATACCAAGACCGTGTCCAAAAAACAATCTTGCAGTTTTTAAATACAAGACAGAGAAATCGAAGCCAGAGTCCAAGAATGGCAACCCAATGTACGGAGCAGATGGACTCCCTTCATGAGTAATAGCTGAGTGGACGGTAGATAGTGAGGGTTTTTCAATCTACCAATTCATTAGTGGTATTACTTCCTTACAGTTTAAATGAGAGATTTGCTGCTGGAAGTTAGTGTCTTGCGGTTAAAAACGTCAGATATTATTTGGACACGACCTTGGCACATTACAACGCTTCTCTGTGAAGAAATTTAAAGTAGATTTCGGCATGCAATCGTTGAGAGTTCCCTTGTGAGTCGCGTGTTCGATCTCGTTCACGCGGTATGGAGTTTGTAAACAACAAATCGAAGCGAGGGCAGATTTTTTTTTCTATCTTGAAGACCTGCATTTTATTTCATTCGTTAAATCAAAGGCAAATCAAAATATATTGTAACTAATAAATGTATTGGAATATACCATGTAATAATTCTGTTTATTGTAATTTGGATGTAGGAGTAATTTTTGTATTTTCTTTTCTAACCTGGTTGCGTGGCAGACAAGATCTTAAGGCCTTAACTCTACCAGGTGAAATAAAGCTATTATTATTATTGTTATTATTATTATTATTATTATTATTATTATTAAAATCATGAATAGATCAGACAGAAGATTACTAGAAACATCAGAGATGAAGTTCCTCAGATATGTTGCAGGATATACTCTCTGAGACCACATTCCTAGTGAAACAATTAGGCAAGAACTCAACATTTTTAATCTAAATGAAAAAATACAAAACTATAAACAAAAATGGCATGAACATATTTTAAGAATAGACTCTTCTAAGCTGACAAGACAAGCACTGTTGTACCAACCTCAAGGCTATAGAGATAGAGATATGGGACGTCCTAGAAGATGATGGGAAGATGAATTCTGAGAGCGGAACAGGCCGTCGACCTACCATGAAGATGATTATTATTATTATTATTATTATTATTATTATTATTACTATTATTAAGATTTTCAGGCTCATAAAAGATCCTTCAGCCTGAATAAAATTTTATCTAAGCAAAATTTACAGATCTCTACGTTCTAGTAATACCTTAATTGCCTGTCTCATTGGGTCGATATGTTGACCGCATGCGATCATGGCATATATGAGCAAATAAAGTAACTAAAAATTAACTAGGTCTATTAAATCCTTAAAAAGGAGAGGTTATGGCTCAACAATGGGCTACGCCATTATAGATTATAAATAGATTAATTATGTTATTGTTATTAATATTTTATTCTTATTAATATTAATATTATTATTCTTATTTTTGTTATTTTTTTCTCGGAATATTTTCTCCTTCCAATATATTTCAGTCCGTTTCATTTTATCTCCCCCTGTAATGGTGCGACGACCTATTCAGTCGACATGCTTGTATATGACAGATCTTCACTAATAAGGGCTCATTGTTCGACTTGGCATTACGCTGGAAACGAGCGGAGGTTACTTTTAGATGTAATATTCGGCGTAGTTTTGTTGCGTGAGATTGTAAAATGTGAAAGAGGTTTGTTCGTTGTTCATGTTGGTTTTTTACGTCGATGTTAGGGATTTATGTTTCGAATCAATAGCTACGGAGACGTGGTAACGCGCTTATGTCGTATTCCGGAACAAATGTAAATTCCCATAGGAAGCTACCATTAGTGGATTTTATACTTTTCTCTCGCATTTCAAAAGTCAAATCTTCAACGCTCCGCAATAAAACAAAACGAAGCCTTTTTCATGTTACTAGTAGCGTAAAAACCTCTGAAGGGTCAAGGCTGATTGATATAATTAATTATCAGGTAACAATACGAGGAATTAGTCCAATAATACATTTTTACAATAATTTCAGTTTTCTTAGTTGGGTTTCGATACTTAACTAATGGACATTCGATAATTAATGGCAAAACTGCTAAACATCACAAGAAAACGTAGGTTACCTTTGACTTTACGGTTGGTCATGTGTTAAGGAGAGATAATGATAACGTCACAAAATGGCATTTGATTGGATCCCCCAATGATTGAGAAAGCGAAGAGGAAGACCTAGGGAAACATGGAGTAATACATAAGGGATGA
Source organism: Diploptera punctata (assembly GCA_030220185.1). Classification (NCBI taxonomy): domain Eukaryota; kingdom Metazoa; phylum Arthropoda; class Insecta; order Blattodea; family Blaberidae; genus Diploptera; species Diploptera punctata. The sequence goes on along the minus strand of JASPKZ010007314.1, from coordinate 919,579 downwards.
GTTGGAATGAAATTAAGGCATTGGCAAACAATAGAGTGCGTTGGCGAGCTTTAATCAAGCTCCTATGCTTCCCATGGAATGACCAGGATTATTACTACTACTACTACTACTACTACCACTACTACTACTACTACTACTACTACTACTACTACTACTTTTGACTTTACGAGCTTCATTTACAGTTTCCTGCCGAGTCAACGTATGTTTCCAAAATTCTTGGAATAAGTCACACTCCATCTGCAGCACCATTTCTGGATATATGTTTCACTGATCGATTTAGAGCTTTCTGGATATCAACTCGTGATTGAAATCGAATGTCTCGTAGGGTATCTTTGAGAATAAATTATAGTCGCAAGGACTCCTTGTCCGGTATATTTGATGGATGTTCGAGACCTTCCCAGTTCTACCTTCTAACGAATCTACTGAATATCTTTTTAGGGCGGTATTACATACTGAATGTGAGAAACAGTGAATGCATTCACAAAATATAGCTATTTCTAAACTTTCAATATTACAGATTTATACAACACAGACTGCTCAACATTAACATACCACAAGATTACAATAGTCATCAATAGAATCGGTGATTTATAACAATGTTGTGATTTCTTATCGAATGCCCTAGTATTTATGTCACTATTCGGTTAACTCCCTAAATAACTCACTAGCTCTATCGGACCTGAAGATTAATAATAATAATAATAATAATAATAATAATAATAATAATAATAATAATAGCTTTATTTTACCTGGCAGAGTTAAGGCCTTAAGGCCTTGTCTACCACTCAACCAGGTTTAAAAAATACAAACAAAAAAATAGTCTTAAATCTAAATTACAATATATATATATATATATAAACGATTACAAGTTATGAATACAATACAATTGATTTACTCTAAATTTAACGAATTAAATATATAATATGTACAATATATATAAAAAACAGGAAAAGATTAATGACATAGTATAAAATTAAATAAATAGAGAAAAAATAATTATTAGACAACAGGTAACTGTATAAGCGTGACTTAAAGGTACCAAGTGTGCGGCAACCCCTGATATCTTGAGGAAGGAGATTCCAGGAGCGGGCAGAGGCTACTGTGAAGGAAGTAGAATAGGAGGAAGTGCTATGAAGAGGAATTGTTAGCAGACTGCTATCTTGTGATCTAGTGTCAATATTGTGGTAAGAGGATAACTTCTCAAATCTAGACGCCAGGTAAGTAGAGATGTAGGAATTCAGAAGCTTGAAAAGTAGTGAAAGAGAGTGCAATTTACGTCTGTCAGTAAGACGGAGCCAAGAGAGGTTATTAAAGTGTTCGGAAATATGGTCATAACGGCGGATATTGAAAATGAATCGAACGCAAGCATTATGAACACGCTGCAGTCTCTGCGACAAGTCATAGTTTAGATCATTATATATAATGTCACAATAATCGAAGTGTGGTAACACAAGATTCTGCACAAGGATTTGTTTTAACGAAACTGGGCGGACATTACTTCTCCATACATCCCTATCCTGAGCTAATGTATTCCATTCATTTCCTGTATAATCTACCTCCCTAAATCATGGATAATGTTATTCTCCCGTCTAATTCATGGTCTTCTTACTGGACGCTTTACATCTGAATTCCTACATTTGTACAATCTGCCTTTTCCGCCAAGGACTCTGAGACTTGGGATTTAATTAATCAAGCTAATTTGCTTAGGCTGATTTCCCTATAGATGTCAGATGTCAAAATTTTCAAATTCGATACCCACGGTTTATAGTTCTTCTCAGAAACCCTTTTTTTTATTCAGTGCTCGAGGTTATCTTTTCGACATTCCTGGTGTATTCTCTACTGGTTTTGGCGTAATTGTAATCCATTTCTGAAGTTGGTACGCCTGGAAGGCGGGGTTACGATTCGCCGATGGTAAAATGGGTGATGATGATAGTGGTGCGCCAACTTAATCCTAAGCTTAATCTAAGGAGAATATAAATGAGGATGAATGTGATGGCCGTATGATATTAGGGGACAGTTTGGGCCTTACGTTTCTTGGCATTTTTCTTACGAGTGCGAAAAAAATTCCGAAAAAATCTCATTCAAGAAACTTGTCCCGACAGGGATCGAACCCAGGCCCGCTGCGTGACAAGCCAATACCCTACCTCGAGATCACAGCTGTGAACTTTTCAGAAAAGTTGTCCCTTGAAAGTTTGCATTCTAAAAAACCATCAACACCAGGTGGATTTGGACCCGCGGCTCTCGCGACCAGAACAATGGACTCAACCCCTAAACTATCAACGCCGATACTACTTCAAAGGTTAAAGCATATTGAAGTATGTACTTATCCGTCCTCCACTAATTACAATTTTAGTTAAATCACAAAAGTGTGTTAACTGAAATTATAATTATTTGAGGATGACTGAAACCTCGGGAACATGTTTTAATATTTTTAACCTTTGACATAATAACCTCAGCGGCGTTTTATAATGACTTTTAAAAATATTGATTGATACTACTTAATTAATTTGACATTTTCAAGGCAATAAGAATGGTGAGAAAGTATTAACCTGCGTGGTGGTAGGGAAATGTTAAAAATGCTAAATTTTTCGCTCTAGTTTTATCTTCTGTTCGTCGAATATTATGAATAATTCACAAACTTATCCTGGAGAATAAATTAAATCTTTCCTTAAAGAAGCGATGTGACTTGCTGTTGTAATCTCAAAATATCTAGACGCTTCTCTGCAAGCTTTATCGGCAAAAACTCGGGTCTTGTAATTTAAAAGTTTAAGAAAAAATTGAGTGATATTGTGACATTATTTCTGATGGGTGAAAATAAGGGCTTCTCCGTAAAAATAAATAATTTTACGCTATAACACCTCATCATAGCAGAAAATTACATTGTATTTTTCTCGTATTTAAGATCAGGTTCTGCCGCACGTTAGAGTCTTTTAAACATTATTTTGATTCTGTTCTGCATGATTTTTTTTGAGGGGATCAGACGAAAACTGGATCAAGTCCATATTTTAATATTTTGAAAAAATTAACACATTAAGTTAAAGTAATATAAATAAAGTGATTCTAGTCGTCTTACGTCATAAATCTTCATGTTTAATTTGACATGTTTCAATATATTGTCCGTACTATCGTCAGCTTGTCCAGACTGACGATAATATGACAACATATCGAAACATCTAAAATAAAAATCAAGATTTATGAGGTAAGATGACCAGATTCACCTTGCATATTGAGAAGAGTCATATAATGTTACATCCTAATGTAATCTATTATTAAACTAATATATATATATATATATATATATATATATATATATATATATATATGCATTGCTCAATGTTAAATATTTAATTATAACATATATATATATATATATATATATATATATATATATTTAGATGTTATAACTATATTTTTGACATTTGGAAATGAAGGCAAATATGATATGAAAAGAAAAATGAATGCTTGAGTCGGGATTTGAACCCGAGTCTCTAAACTCTGTACGTTTAGCGCTCTAACCAACTGAGCTACTCAAGAATTCCAACACAAACATACATTTTTCCTTAACTGTTATGTTGGCCACTAGATGGTGTTGGAACGAATTCCCACTACCTCTTGTGTGAATTGAGAATAGGCCCTACTACATATATAAGAAAAATGTATGTTTGTGTTGGAATTCTTGAGTAGCTCAGTTGGTTAGAGCGCTAAACGTACAGAGTTTAGAGACTCGGGCTCAAATCCCGACTCAAGAATTCATTTTTCTTTTCATATCATATATATATATATATATATATATATATATATATATATATATATATATATATATATATGTAATAGCAGATGAAACATTGGAAAAGTCATATAGAAAGAATGGAAGACAACCGACTTGCAAAAAAAGAGCTAAAGAAGACAGACCAATGAATGGGAGAAAGAACAAGAGGAAGACCAGCCAAGAGATGGATAGACAGTGGGATGCACATCCAATACGTCTTCCTCCGAGGAATAATTTTGGAAATAAACGGGATGAAAATCCTACAAATTATGAATAAGAAGATGAAGAAATAAACATACTTTTTTTACAGTGAAAAGAACAAATTAAATATTTGGTTCACAATCTCTCTAAAGAATTATTGATAATTTAAACTGAAATTCACAAACAAAAATCTAGGATTTTCAATTTTTGGGCTTGGTCCACTTTTACTCCGAACCTCTAATATATTAATTGATGGTACTTGCTCTGTTACGTGTCCCCACAGGGGTAAGACGTTTTCTCCTGCAATTTGGCCATTAAGGTACCGGTGCTCATCCAGCATGGTGGGGAATTTGAGTAGCTACAATAAGTAGTGCCTCCAGATTGAGAAAAGTAGCTAAATGGTTTGGGGATGCACGTGTCACTCCTATACTGAATGGTTGGTCGAACACATCTATGGTTAACAACTGTGGATTTGAGAGCAGCAGCCGGCTATGATGCCAAGAACTATGGAGCCATGGAGCTGGAATTAATGATGATTTTTATCAAATTGTGCTGTCGGGATAACAGATTTGGAGTAATATAATTTACGGTGCAATAATATTACAATGCGAGGTTGGGAAATGGATTTTACAGAAGGGAAGAAATGATTAAAAGCCGAGCGATAGAGACGTTTTTAATTTCTCAGATTCTCTAAAACAATTCACAAGCAGTGTTGTATATTACTTTTTGCACAATGATGTTTTCAAAATAATAAATAATAATAAAATAATATCTTTGTTGCAAATATTTGCGTTCATTATAAACAACTGACTGACGGTAGTACTTTGGCCAACGTATGTACGCTAAATGCCGACAATAAATTAGTTGAGACTACAGCAGGCCGTGACACCAATCAGGCATAAAATGGCGGCAAGGACGAATTTATTGTTTTATATTGTTTCAAATACAGTTTAGTTCGTTTAAAATGCAGTGATTTGTTGTGTACAATATGTAATAACACTACCTTTTCGATGTATTTTGTGTATATATATATATATATATATATAATAATTAAATGTTTAACATTGAGCAATGCAAGCTTAATATGGTATGATAAGAAAAATAAATGCCTGGACGGGATTCGAACCCGGAACTCTGAGTCTGTACCTCACCGTGTTATCCATTACACCACCAGGCGAATCCAATCCAAACACTTATATTTCTTATATATATATATATATATATATTACATTCTCCATTATTACTAGATGTCGCGAGAACTCGGTCTTCAGTGCCATCTAGTAGCTGACTATAACAAGTAAGCAAATTAAAGAGAATATTTTTACTTTATAACAGTGACACTTTATCGATGTTATAATTAAATGTTTAACATTGAGCAATGCAAGCTTAATATGGTATGATAAGAAAAATATTCTCTTTAATTTGCTTACTTGTTATAGTCAGCTGCTAGATGGCACTAAAGACCGAGTTCTCGCGACATCTAGTAATAATGGAGAATATAATACATATATAAGAAAGATAAGTGTTTGGATTGGATTCGCCTGGTGGTGTAATGGATAACACGGTGAGGTACAGACTCAGAGTTCCGGGTTCGAATCCCGTCCAGGCATTTATTTTTCTTATCATACCATATTAAGCTTGCATTTAATTATAACATCGATAAAGCGTCACTGCTATAAAGTAAAAATATTCTCTTTAATTTGCTTACTTGTTATAGTCAGCTACTAGATGGCAGTGAAGACCGAGTTCTCGTGACATCTAGTAATAATGGAGAATATAATACATATATAAGAAAAATAAGTGTTTGGATTGGATTCACCTGGTGGTGTAATGGATAACACGCTGAGGTACAGACTCAGAGTTCCGGGTTCGAATCCCGTCCAGGCATATATATATATATATATATATATATATATTGTAAGTGTATACATAAAGGGCAGTGGTTTTACTCTCCGCCCTAAGTAGGTTGTTTGTAATATTACAGCATAGTTAGGGCATACTTACTTATTTATAGATTGGCAACCCCGAAATTTAGGAAATTGAACTTTCAATCATGTCGCCATTCCTGCAAGTACGACAGAACGCACTATCGTGCAAAAAGTATATATAATCGAATAGTTTATTCACCTACAGGAACAACTACAGACCACTTTTAACAAATTACACGCATTTTACTGTAAACTTATCTCAGAACATTTTACTGAGTTTGCAGAATAATTAGTTATTTGTAATAAAAAAAGTCGCTATATCAATGGATTTACTGTTTACTTTGGTTAACGTAAACAGTTGCAAGAGGATACAGTCTGATAATGAAAACTCCATCACTATGTTCGTAAAAAAGTCTTTCTCCATCGCACATTATCTTAGATATTTAAAGAACTTTCTCCTAGTTTCATAAAGACAAACCGTTATGCAGAATCTTGTGTTGCCACAATTCGATTATTGTGACGCTACATATAATGAACTAAACTATGACTTGTCGCAGAGACTGCATCTGTGTACAATAATTTTGTGTATTTGTCATGGTTTAGGCTGCGTAAGCCATTTAATGGTAAAAAGGGACCTTTTCACTAAAAAAAGGGTGCTTTTTAAGGGTGTAGGAGTTGAGTATATCAACTCTCTTATAGATTATGTTCATCCCGGGAATCTGCTGAATATTTTGCAAAAAACCTATCATAAACGGATCAACGGTATGGCCGCGCAAAAAGTACGAGCAAACAAGCAAACATTTTTATATTTTTGACTAGCGTACCCGGCAGACGTTGTCCTGCCCGAACGTTCAATTCTCATGTCATGGGCGGACGATAAAAATGTTACTTTTTTACCATAAAATTCAGCAATTAGGACATAATTAGATTTTATTAAATAAGTTCGCAAGAAAACCTCTTACAGCCTTCTGTTGTGGCTCAAGAAGTGTGAATGATGATGTCACACAGTCCTTAGAATTGTACCCTCCTTTGCAGATAAGTTAAGAACCGTCATATAACAATTATATTAGAGTAAAAAAAAAGATACATTGATTAGAGTGAGTCACAACAGTTTTTTTTTTCTGACGCACTGTGCACCGGTCCCATACTGGCCGAAATTCCACGAGAAAAATGTCTTCCCCCGTAGAGACTCGAACCAGCGTAAGTCCCGTAGTTCTGCGCCAAGACTTCTTGTCTTAACCACTCGGCTATGGCGCGAGACTCTTAGTATCAATGAAAGACAAAAATGGTTTTTGTGAATTATCCGTAAGAGATAAACATATGCTGTCGCGGACTTTTTTGTAGAGCTTTTTGAGATATTCAATTCTGTGAACATTAATTTTGTGTATTTCATATGGTTTAGGCAGTGTAAGCCATTTAAGCGTCCAAAGAACTACTTTTTTCACTTTTTCCACTACAAAGGGCGATTTTTAAGGGTGTAGGAGTTGAGTATCACAACTCTCTTATAGCCTATGTTCATCCCGGGAATCTCCTGAACGTTTCTCAAACAAACCCCATCACAATCGGATCAACGGTATGGCCGCGCATAAAGTACGAACAAACAAACAAATATATAAACAAACAAACATTAATTTTTATATATAAGATTACAACTCGGTAATTACGATGGTATGGACATGTCCAGCGAATGGAAGAGGAATGGGCTACCAAAATGTGTTTTAGAAAGGAAATCTGAGGGAAGACGGGGCAGAGGAAGATCTAAAACCTCCTGGAGTCAGGGAATATATTTATACACGAAGGAGAAACATCTACAACTAGGAGATTGAATGGACCGACAAAATTGACAATTAGAAATCGGACAATGTTAAAGACATTAATCAACCGATTATCTATTTATTATTATTATTATTATTATTATTATTATTATTATTATTATTATTATTATTATTATTTCGTTCAATCTCAAAATTCATAATCTATAAATACTGGAAATAAATTGTAATATAGTTATTAATCATTGAATTCTTTAAGAATTTCAGAATTCAATTCGAATATGCTGCGTCGTTTAACCTATTTCTCGAGAAAATCTCTACAATGTGGATTTTCAAGTAGGGTATTTTTGTTACATTGAATTTACCTGTGACGTATCTGAACGTCACAACAACTTACCTTGCAATTCGTGTAAGCGCACATTTCTGAGCCATTTAGTTATAACAAATAATATAAAATTTCGAAAATGGAATTTGTATGGAAATTCTTGTAGTCGAGGTAATTACTCTTTGCATTCAGTTTCTCTTGTTTTGCCGGTAGGAGTCTGCTCCAGAATACAACACACATTATTTCTCTATGAACTCCTGCTGGAATGTGTGGTTTAGAACTTCATCTCAAAGGAGAGCTGTACTGCATTCCTCTTCACTGATCAATTCGAGTGACCCATCCAACAGCTGTGCCAAGTTGTTGGAGTCTGCTATTTCCAATTATACAGTGACGCATATGTACTGTTTTATGCGACATAGAAGCAAACAGTATTGACTTCAATTGCCGAACATTTGTATAAACTAGTGTTCGTCCATCGGTAGAAATTAGACCAAAAAAAAAAACACATCACCGCACACTTATTATCTCACGTTATATTATATTAGACAATGTTAATTTTAAATTCAGGGGTCTAGTGAGAGAGCGAGCTATGCCACTTTGAGAAGAAATGGGGGGAAAAAAAGGGTTTCATAAAGCAATATATTATGACATCATTTGTACAATAATGGGGTAAGTTTTTTTTCTTCTTAACTTACTGTATGTAAACTATGCTAAAAGAAAAATATAAATTTTAATATATATATATATATATATATATATATATATATATATATATAACCATCCATAGTAATTCTGCCTGAAGGCATGTCCTTCACTGCAATCATAACATTTGCATGCTATGCTTACAGCTTTACTAGGGAATTGCAAGTGTTGAAGCTTCCCGTTGCTTTCCACATCGGTGAAGGATGATGGTGATGATGGCCATATGATTTCGGGGACCGTTTGGGCCTTAAAGTTTTCCTGACATTTGTCTTACAGGTGAGGAAAAACCCCGATAAAAACCTCGTCCAGAAAAACTGCCCCGACCGGTGATCGAACCCGGGCCCGCAGCACGGTACCTCGACCACAGCGGTGGACATACATACATACATACATACATACATACATACATACATACATATATATATATATATATATATATATATATATATGCATAGCACTAATTATTTCCATTTCTTATCAAAGTGACGTAGCTCCCTCTCTCACTAGACCCCTCAATTTTATTTTATTTTATTTTATTTTATTTGACATTGTATTGGACGCTTTATTATCATATATATATATATATATATATATATATATATATATATATGTGTGTGTGTGTGTGTGTGTGTGTGTGTGTGTGTGTTTTGTGTGTGGAAATGGATTAACTGACACCTTAAGATTAGTATTATTTTTCTTGACATTCGTTTGATGGATTATATTTTCTCTTGTTTCCTTCTTGACATTTCTTCTTTTTTCCGTTTCTTTTGCCGTTGTTTATGTCTATCCATCCATTCATCCATAGTAATTCTGCCCGAGGGCAGGTCTTTCACTGCAATCGTAGCAATTTAATGATACGCTTTGCAGCTTTAATAGGGAATTATAGGTGTGGTAGCTTCCCGTTTCTTTCAACGCCGGTGAAGGATGATGATGATGATGATGATGGCCAGATGATTTTTGGGGACCGTTGGGCCCTACGTTTTCTGACATTTTTCTTACAGGCGACGAAAAAAAACCTCACCCAGGAGCCTGTTCCAACCGGGAATTCGAACCCGGGCCCGCTGCGTGACAATGCACCACGCTGCCTCGAGTGAACTATATATATAGGCCTATTATGGAAATGGATTAACTGATACATTAAGATTAGTATTGTTTTTCTTGACATTAATTTCATGGATTATATCTTCTCCTTTCTTTTGTTCGTGATATTTCTTCTTCTTTCTATTTCTTTTGTTGTTGTTTATATAATAATAGTAATATAATATAATTATATAAAGATTATATGTAACAGATCTGTATTGAGTATTGTACACTATTGTCCTCTATCACTATCCAAGTAATCCAACTGCACGTTTTCGATTACCCCCCATCCCACTCCGTGAGGCAGTAGACTGTTATTCTCTCGCGCGGATTTACTTTCTCTGGGAGTACAGTACATAAAAGAGTCTGCCAAAGTGGTGCGTAAAATGAAAAATACTACATTAATGCCATCTATCCAACCAGCGCAGAACCCGAAGCACGAAAAATGTAGTGCCTGGCTTTAGAACACACGCACGTTTTTTGTCATCATAATAATCATTTAAACATAAAAGCAAAACAATTTTGAAACCAAATATAATAAATAATCATAACGATAATCATCAACATCCTGACAAGTAGTGGGTCTAGTGGCATGTTATCATCTCTAACCATATCTGTCGTGTAGTCACCCAGTAGGTCTCCGGGGCATATGGTGAAGAACCTGCCGGGGCTTTCTCATACATTCCATTATTTTCATTTGTTGAAGCTTGTCTTTTTTTATTGTTGCAATGTTAGTGTTTCCAAAAAAATTAAACTGAAAAAATATAAAACTATCATTCTCTCAACTACATGAACTCTCACTTTAAGGGAGGAGAAAAGATTGCGAGTATTTGAGGATAAAGTTCTTAGGAAAATATTTGGGCCAAACAGAGAGAAACTGACAGGATAATGGAGAAGACTAAATAACACTGAGCTACACGATATTTATGGGGGCACGGCGTAGCGTTAGTGGTTAAGGCACTGCGCTACTAGCCGGAAGGTTGAGGGTTCGAGTCCCGGTGGGGTCAGGACCTTTAAACTGACCCAAATCTTCTGGCGGCACCATGGCCCAGGGGTCGATTGAGCTTCTAACGGACATTTGTTTTGGGGTAAAGTCGGCCGTCTCGCAGGGCTGACATCAAGTGTCGATTGTTCAGAAAAAAGTTGGAGCCTTAACCTCCCACTACCAAGGACCTCCTGCGGCCTGTAGTGGGATCACTTTACCTTTTAAAAAGTAAAGAGATCCCACAACAGACCCGGAGGTCCTTGGGGTAGTAGGAGGTTAAGGTTCCCACTTTTTCTAGACAATCGGCACTTTATGTCAGCCGGGTTGTCAGCCCTGCGTGACGGCCGCCTTTACCCCCAGAACAAGCGTCTGGTACTCATTTCCATTAGAGGCTGAGTCGACCCCAGGGACATAGTGCCGCCAGAAGGTTTGGGTCAGTTTAAAAATCCTGACCCCAACGGGACTTGAACCCTCGACCCTCCGGCTTGTAGCTCAGTGCCTTAACCACTACGCTACGGCGTGCCCCACTTTACCTTTTACACGATATTTATAGGAAAACAGATATAATAGGAATACTTAATTCTCGTAGACTGCGATAGACAGGACATGTGACACGAATGAGGAATGAAAAAGGGGCATGGAAGCTTCTAGTAGGAAAACCAGAGGGAAAACGCCAGGTTGGTAGGCCAAGAATGAGGCAGAAGAATAACATTAACCATAATTTGAGGGAAGTAGACTATATAGGGGATGATTGGAAAACAGCCCAGGATACGGATGCGTGGAAAGGTTATGTCCAAAACGGACCAGTGAGTGAGTTAGTTAGTTAGTTAGTTAGCAATGTCAGTATTTCTCTTATGATCCAAAGGACTACAGCCAGAAGGTTTTCGTAGAAATCTCATTTCTGCAGTTGCATTTGTTATTATACATATTAAATTATTATTAGAAAATTTACGTTTTCCAGTAAAATTTTAATTTACGTAATATAATTCGCTATAAAATAATAATAATAATAATAATAATAATAATAATAATAATAATAATAAAAATAAAAATAAATAAATATGCCGTGTAAAAATTAATTTTAAAATTCAGTTTTTCGAGCTTTTTATTACTGTAACAAAGCACAACACGAACAATAAAATGACAAATGTATGTAGAACAAATAACTCTCTGTATACAATAAAACGAAGGGCCACTTGGTTACAAAATACAATTTGAAACAACACTATAAGTGAAATAATACAAATATAGTGTATTTCTCTCTCTTTCCCACATGAATATAAATAAATCATATGTGCAAGTAACCGTATCTTTATTTTTCACGTGATTTGCTCAGTTTTTGAATCTGAATTGTCAACAGTTTCTATAGCGGAGCGATATTCCTGCCTGCGCAGCGAAATACATGTAACAGAATCCACATTATCCTAGAACAAACATGTCTCCACATGTTCCAATCTTTCCCATTAAATGCAAATACGACAGACGCGACACAAATTCACCACACAGCTATCGTTATTCATGTACCAAAACTCTACTCAATTATTCGTGTATGAATTTTATCTCGCGCTTTGTAAATTCTACTACTGAAGAAATTAAAAAAGTATGGAATTGCTTTCAAAAAGAAAGATACAATTTTATTCAGCCTGTGGAATGGCCTTAAAATTTTTATTTTATAAATATTTAAGAAGTACAAGTATAAATATGAATGTGGTCGTTCAGTTAATTTTTTTACAATATGGCATTTATTCGTTTTAGACCAATCAATTTTTTTTTATTTCAGGATTGTTTCTGTTATTTACAGATGTATCCTCAACCCCTATGATTGAATTAAATGGCCGCGGTATATTGACCGTGCAAAAGTAGCATAATCATTAGTCTCTTAATTAGAGACTGGAATGAAAGGTGGGACGAAAAAAAAATACAACTTCAATCAAGTTTTAAAATAATGCAATGAAATTAACTCATGGCCTACTGATCAGTGTTCCTGACTATATTTCATGAAGTCTTGGGTTCGATTCCCGGGCAAACCATAGGAATTTTTCCTTAAAGGGAATCATTCCTGTGATTGCCTATGATTTGGAACTGAACTTGAGTTTAGGTAAAGCAATCCTCTGGCGCTTCATTATCATTTATGTCTCATCATATCATCGGGTAACGAAACTCTGCCTTCTAGGTGCCCCAACTTAAGAAGTTGAATACAATTCCGCCAATGCCAGGGGAAAAAGTCAGAAAGTCATAAAAGACAATCTGGTGGCATTAGAGAAATATATATATATATATATATATATATATATATGTACATACACACACACACACACACACACGCACACGGGGTGTAACAGTACCTCACCGACAAAATGATAGGCCATGCAGAGAGGATCATCTTTTGTGAGCGAACATACAGTCGCAAACACGTTGTGTATGAGGTATGCGCAGATGAAGGTGTTCACCCGTAAGTGTCGGAATTGTATACAAACTATTGTACACGTATCATGATAATGAAAAATACATGTTTTTACAATAAGTGTTTTGACGTCAAAAAGAATCCTGCCATGCTCGGCCGTGCTGGCCGATCGTTGCTGCGACGATATCAAACATGGACAGGGTCGACTCTTTGAACACTTATTGTAAAAGCATGCCTTTTTCAATAAAATGATACGTGTACAATTGTTTGTATTCAATTTCCTACCCTCACGGGGAACGCCTTCATCTGCGCATAACTCATAAACGACGTGTTTGCGACTATATGTTCCTTCACAAAAAATGATCCTCTTTGTCTGGCCTATCATCCGTATCATTTTGTCGGTGAGGTCCTGTTACAGTCTGTATATATATTGGTCTGCTATATCCTGTTCTGCAGGTCTTAAAAATTATCTCTAAATTCCTTAATGCCCAAATATTTTGTATTACGGTAGGATGATCCTAAAAAAAGTATATTGTTACGTTAAATAAGTTAACTGTACGTTGCAAAATCCTTGGAAAAGACACTTCATTTGCAGCACCATTTCTGGAGATCTCTCTCATGTGATCGATATAGGGTTTCTGGATATCAACTTTTGATATTTCTTTTTTCAGAATTAGTTATAGTCACAAGAGCTCATGTCTGGTGAATGTGGCGGGTGTTAGAGTACTTTCCAATTCTACTTTCTAAACAAATTCTACTGAACATCTTTTTAAGGCAGTATTACTTACTAAATATGAGAAACAGTGAAATACTGCTGTTTCGAGACTCTCAATATTACAGATTTATACAACAAAGGATGCTCAACATAATATTACAATAGTCACCGTTAGAATCGCTGATTTATAACAGTGTTACAATTACTTATCGAATGCTCTAGTAAAATAATTAACATTATTAGGTTTAGTTTCCCAATAAATGAGTGCACTATTAGTTATGGCCATTATTTGATCATCTACTCTGCAGATTTTGTTGGTAAACTGCAGTGTTCTCTTTTTAAACATAGAGCTAAACAAAAGTAGGCATAGCTCAATTAATTGCATTTCTGATGCATTGAAATTGGACAATCCCAATGGATGTCAGCTTGTTCGTTTCAGCTAACATGAGACCAATCGCCATTCCATTGCATTAATAAATTGCATCAAAACACAGAACGGTGTTAAACTTTTTTATTGTTTTGATATAAAAGGCTACAACCGTATTAATTGTAAAAAACATCATTTCATTGCATATACGTAAGAAGAGTCTGTGATATGAAATCTATTTTAGATTTCTAAAAGATTTTATGAGGGATTCGGCTTTTCCTTTACCGTATCCGAAAATATTTCTTTGGATTTCACAAAACTTTATACATACGAATCTTCAGTTTGAAGCATAGTCGTTAGATGGTAGAATGTCACGTATCAGTTGTAAATTTGTACATTTACAATGAGTGGCTATTTGAATTAAAATATCTGGGAACAATAATTGAAAGTAGGAATGAGATGCACAAAGAAATTAAACATAGGTTCAGTTCTGGAAATGCGTGCTATTATGCATTACAACGATTTTTGCCATATACTCTCAACGAACGTTAAACTCAAAATATATGAAACTGTTATTCTCCCACTTCAATTATATGATGCGAAACCTGGACTCTTAGTTTAAGGGAAAATAAAATATAACGAGTATTTGAGAAATAAAGTTCTTAGGAAACTTTTGGACCAAAAGAGAGATGAACAGAGAGGAGAATGGAGAAGACTACTAAATAATAAACTACAAAATCTTTATGAGAAACCGGATGTAATGTGAATAGGTAACGCTTGTAGACTGTGGCGGGCAGGACATGTGTTAAGAATGAGGAATGAGAAGAGGGGCATGGAAGCTTCCTTTTGTAAAACCAGAGGGAAAATTCCCAGTTGGTAGAAGATGGATGAAGTGGATAAATAGCATTAACATGATTTGAGGGAAGTAGATTATACAGGAGATGATTGGAAAACATTCTCAGGATAGGGATGTATGGACAGCTTTTGTCCGCGTGGCCAGGAACCCTACGGATTCGATAGTGTTATTGAGCGAGTTAGTTAGTTTACAATGCCTATTAAAAATTAAGAAAAATCTGGATGTGACAAATTATTTGTGTAATTAAAATATAGGTCTATATATATTTTTTGTCCAATACAACAGATTGTCTAAAAGACAAATTACAATATTGAAACAGATATTTACTTATCGAGGTTCAGGTAAAGTTAACAAAACAAACTTTGCTGCAAATCAATTACCTTCTTTAATAAGCTACCTTGTGAAGCTCTGGTAGTTATGACCCTTGCTTCTAATCCTGAAGGTCGGGGGTTCAAACCTGTCGAAGGATTTTTAGAATAGAAAAATCCAACAGAAAATTCCTCCGGGAGGGACTTTAAGCTGTAGATCCCGAGTCTGAAGATTTTCAGGCTTCTAAAAAACTACAAGCCTAAATAAAATATTCCATTTCGTATGTTCCGCCCTAGGACAGGTCTTTCACTACATTTTCTTGTCGTGATTTGCAGTTTTACTAGGGAATTATACGTGTGGTAGCTTCTCGTTGCTTTCCACACTGGGGATGATAATGAAGTTGATACGGATAAGATGATGGCCTGATGTTATTCGGGGAACTTATGGGCTTCAGAGCTACATGATATTTGTCTTACAGATGAGGAAAAACCCCGGAGAAAAACCTCGCCCAGGAAACCCGTCCCAACCGGGAATCGAACCCGGGCCCGCTGCGTGACAAGGCAGCGCGCTACCTCGAGACCATAGCGGTGGACAAAAATATAAAAAAAAATAAAATATATCTGTCCAAAATTTAAGCGACCTTCATCCATTAAAGTAATACCTTAGTTGTCTATTAGATATCTTATTAAGACGATGTGCTAACCACATGTCATTCGTTGACATCTGTAGGTAAATAAACGTAACTAAATTAACTTGTTAAGTAACTCTCGCAAAGGAGTATTCATGTCTCCACGTTGAACGCTTGGGGTATATACACCTTATGAAGCATACACAGTACCTTTTATAGAAGTAGAGTAATAATATCTCCAACTCGTGTACGACTCGAGGGTTGAGGTGAGATGAAGCCCGTGTATAGAGGACTGTAATAATGGGTCAGCCGACCATATCTCACGAACCGTCACAGGAGCGGATGAGCGAATTGATTGAGATGATTATAAAGTTGATTAACGTGAGATGGAATTTATAAATAGTAACAATGGAATTAAATTTGTGGCAGGGGAAAACGGGAAAAAAATCCCGAGAAAAACTGCCCAAGCATCGTTTGGTTCACTACGAAACCCACTTGGAGTGATCAAGATTCGATCTCGGGACCACTGCGATGAGAGGCCAGCGTCTGACTACTTGCGCCACACAGCCGGCTTAACATATATAGAAGTAAAACTATATTATATAACTTATTTATTTCACACTCTATGTCCACCGCTGTGGTCTGGAGGTAGCATGCTGTCTTGTCACGTAGCGAGTCCGGGTTCAATCCTTGGTCGGAACAAGTTTCCGGAGTGAGATTTTTTCGTTTTTTTTTTTCCTGATCTGTAAGACAAATTTCAGGAAACTTTAAGGCCCAAATAGTCCCCAAAAACCATCTCGCCATCATTATCATATTCACCTCATTAGATTAACTTAAGTTTAAGGTATCTCCTGGCGCATCATTATCATAATCACCATCTTTCATATCATCGGGACAGAGTGTCCCCTTCATTTCAGGCCTTATCATGGCTACGCCTAAATTACAGAATAACTTTACATTCACATACCTTACTATTCCAAATTCTGCACACACATTTACCAAGTTATTTAACAACACGTTTTCAAAATTTATCGGCTCATCACAATTTAGCAACAAGATCACAAGACTCTTCTTTACTTTTGATACCACAACACAGAACCTGTCTATACTCTGAATCTTACACAATATCTATGACTAGAGCATGGAACTCATTTCCCAGTCATGTCAGGGACTGTCAATCGCTATCATTATTTAAATCCAAATTAAGTTCGACACAATGAGAACATTAACTGCATAACAACTATATAGAGCATTCCATTAATAATCATCTAGGAAGCTACTTACTTTATTTTATATAATTTTAATTTTATTATATTCTATGTTTTTGTTAGTATTAGCTAGTATTAGATCACATCATCGTTGTATTTTGTTTAGTCTGTATTTTAAAAATATCTTAAATTGTAATATGTATGTAATTTTTGTATAATTCTACTATTCGCTGGTTGAGGGCCTTATGGCCTTAACTCTGCCACCTAAAATAAAGCATTATTATTATTATTATTATTATTATTATTATTATTATTATTAATATTATTAACCCCGCCTTCCACGAGCCCCAACCTCAGACTTGGATTACAAGTATGCCATGCCAGGAGCCTGCTGTTCGGCGCATAAATCAAACCCCATTTTCTACTATTCTGCATTCATCCCTTCTTCGTATTGTCCACCTCATCTTTTTTTTTATTCAATGCCATCACATTGTTATTTCGACATTGTGGTATTCTCTCCTGGCATGACGTTATTGATGATAATGATGCGCCAAGAGAGGTCTTAATCCTAAACTTAATGAATATGATAATGATAGCCAGATGACGTTCGGGGAACGTGTAGGCCTTAAAGTTTTCTGAAATTTGTCTTACATGTTAGGAAAAACCCCGAAAAAATCATCACCCAGAAAACCTGTCCCGACCGGGGATCGACCCAGGACCCGTACAAGGCAGCACGCTACCTCGAGACTACAGCGGTTTGTCCACCTTATCTTGATACTGGTCTTCCAAGAACCTTATAAAGTCGTAATCTTGTGTTATTTTGTACTAAAGATGATTTCATAATACTGGTTGTTTTGGCCGCCATAACAAAAAGAGCTCAAATTCCTTTTTCTTCATGTTAATTATCCCCGTTGTTTTTTGTGATTTTTAAAATTTTCTTTGCTATATCAACGTTATCTTGAAACATTACATTCTATTCCAAGTAATTAAATTCGTTTATTCGTTCTAAAATGTCATATTCCGAAACAATTTTGCTAGGTATAGTGTATTTTCCGTAAAAGGCTATCACTTTACTTTTGTTTATATTCATTTCCATATTGTACCTTTTAGAAATTATTATAAAATTCAATTAATCTAACTAAGAATAAACTTAGTAACTGTATAAGTGAGAACTAGTTATAGGGCATTGTATCGCCAATCGTCGGGAGTCTCGGCTTGACTGGACAGTTGCCATGGATTCACAAACCTAGAAAGTTAATGTATTTCAAAGAGTGTGTTTAGCTCGAGTTCCCAGCTTCAAATTAACCTACATTCCGTATTTAATCAGTACTGTGAGTCTCACAATGGATAACTCTTTTTCTTACCTTTTCACTCTAGTTTAGAAGCAAGTTTTGGAAGTGCGAAAAGGGATTTAATAAACTAGTTTGAATAAAGGGAACATAGGAAGTTTATGACATTCCGTGCAGGTGTGGTAGACTCTCTTATTTATAATTCAGACCATTTCTTCCATATGTGTGTGCTGCCGCACTGCGTAAAGTCAACAAGATGCTATCTGTATTTACAACAGATCCTCAAATCTGCATTTTATTTTTTAACTTTCATCTCACGCTTT
The DNA here is from genome assembly GCA_030220185.1 of Diploptera punctata. Lineage (NCBI taxonomy): Eukaryota > Metazoa > Arthropoda > Insecta > Blattodea > Blaberidae > Diploptera > Diploptera punctata. Next base: position 900,718 of record JASPKZ010007314.1, on the reverse strand, counting down.
TTCATGCTTTTCATCGATCCTAATATCATAGGATGAGAGATTAAGGTGACACAGGATGCACCTCAGAATTCACCTATAAAATTAAAAGTAGCCACATACTTAACAGTCAGTTCGATAAGAATAACAGAAAATGTTCCTGTGCGAAAATCAAGTGTTTGAAAGCAATGAGACGAAATGCAAAGAAGTCTTCATACAGTATGGAAAGAATTTTATGCACGATAGTTCGTAATTCGTACTTACAGAAATGCCGGCCACGATTGAAAGTTCAATTTCCTAAATTTCGGGGTTGCCAACCTATACATAACACTGCTCAACATGATTTTTGTTTCATGAGTACCAATAGTTTTACTTAATGCAGTTATTTATCGTGTTTCCAAATATGTATTCGGAATTTCTCCATCACCCACAGTTTTTTTATTTCAATTTCAAATAATGGATTTAAATAATTTTTTTTAATAAACTTTTTTCGTCGATTTGTCCATTGTAAAATAAAACCAAATGAGCTAACTCGAATGGTTTCAGCTATGCAAAGAGGTATCAAGGCAAATGGAATCCTAATATTCTGGCCGATTATTGTTGGACCATCAAGAGGGATGCTCCACCGGCGAAATATAGCAGAAATCGTCATTTTTTACTTTCTAGGCGAGTCCGAATGTTCGAATATTGTGTAGTTACGAATGTAGAAAATATTAAAGTGTTTGAAATTATAAATTCCTGTCTCTCTGAAACCTTGCGTGATGGAGAAAACCCGATATCATATTTGAATTCAGGAGAAAAAATACTATCAGAATCATATATTTTTCTTCCTGAGACAAAAAACGGTTTATTTTTTGTTGCTCAGTGTAATTATACTGTAATATTACAAATTACATTCCTAGGATGGGAAGTAAAACCGCTGTCCTTTACGTATAGGCTACTACGTACAATGTACATATAAAATGTACCCAAAAGTTAGTGTTAGTATACATGATACTAAACAAATCACTGCATTTAAATCAATTGGACTTTATTTGAAACAAAATTGAAAGTTGACTTAACTGGAGACTTTAATGATTCACTCCTGTAATTGTATTGTTATGCATTTTTTGTTTTGTTTTTAATTATCACTAAACATTACTTTACTGTCAACATCATGTACGGTTTGCTTCCCGTGCAATCCATATATAAATAATATTGTCTGTATATTACTTTTAATCTTATAAAGTCGTACTACTACTTCTCTTGGCTCCGTGTTTACGAAGTAAATTGCATTCTCCCTCACACTTATTTCTAACTTCTGCATAGGCTACCTGATTACGTGTCTCCAGATTTGAGAATTTATTCTCATCACAAAACACTAGTTGATAAGATAACAGTCTGGTAACAATATTTCTTCATAATACCTATTTTTCCTACTTCCTTAAAAGTAGCCATACTGTTCCTGCAATTCCCTCCTTGAGATGGCAGGGGTTGCCTCACACTTGAACATTTTAAATAAAGCTTATCCAGTTAGTTGTTGAATAATAAATTTTTTCCCTTCAAATTATAAAATATCACGTTATTTGTAGTTTTATTTAATATAAATTATTATATGATCTGAAAATGTTAAATATGAGCGGAAAACTGTGGGCAAAGGGATGAATAACACAGAGAATTGTTGAGATCGGGTACCAAAGTCGTGATAATAAGTGAGATTTTACTAGAGAGATTTAGTAGCTAACTAGGATTACCTGTATTTAAGATAATAAAGAGAAGTGTGCGTCTTTCTAGAGAATAATGGATATTTATAGAAATATTAATCTGTTCTCACATATTTATGGTACAATTATAAACATGTAGTAAAAATATTCATAGAGAAACTCTTCTTACGTTTTATAAAGTTTTAGCTGCACCTCTAATGATGTAATTCTATGGCTCGGATATTGCACTCTTACTAACAAATACTCTAAGGAGATAGGAAGCAGCAGAAATGAGGTTTCTCCTATATGTGGTAGGATGTTCCCATTGAGATAAGGAGAAAAGTGAAGATATCAGCATAATTTATTGGGAATTTGTGAATGTTTGTTGCAAACTTATAGTCTGTAAGTCCGTAATGAATTATATATATATATATATATATATATATATATATTTGAATTCATGCTAATTACGGGTACTAAGATTGGTTGGAGAAAATCCTCAATGATGAGAAAAATTCTCAAAATGAATGTATGATTGAATTTTTCAGAATATTTATATACAAATTGTTAGTATACGACAGAGCGGAATATTTTACCTCCAGTCATAGCAGCACTGATGCTGCGTCGCATGAACGTAGATACTACGCATGTATAGTCAGGAACAAATAGCAAATTAAACTCTTACTCAGCTTACTTACAAACTCGACAAGAATTGAACTGCACTCCTCGACGCCACAGACTGACGTGAAGAGAATGTTCGCAAATCATCCACAAACTACGTAGGTCAATGTTCCGTTGTGTGGGATAGTATGTAATTGGAAGAGATCACTCTACTCGACCCATGTGTTCCGAGAAAGATGTTCATTAATAGTTAGACGGCGTTATACATCAACCGGCTATGCGCCATTATTTAGGTATCTAGAAAAACGCGTTAAAATTTTAAGTCAATCTTCGCTATTTGTTTTAGCGCCAAACAAACAGTACTGGATTTTGCAAGTTATTTTCCTTGTTTGACATGCCTCAACAATCTAAGAGCGGGGACATTTGGCGCTCCGCTGCAAGATGCAAAATTTAGATTAGCATTATTGAAGATCTGGTTTCATAGTCATTTCTTGCAAAACATAGAATATCTCATAGGACTGATGGCATTTACATTTATCTTTAATAATACGGCCATATTTAAACATTTGGTGCTAAAAGTATGCGTGCACTTCCATGAGCCAGTGTAACAGACCGCATCTACCTTTCAATTAATATTATTGTGTTTTCTTTATGTAATTGTAATTGTAATGTTAATGTTTTTTTAGTGTATAATGCCATTGTGTTATTATTTAATTGTGATATTATTGTGTTTTCTTTATGTAATTGTAATGCTATTGCTTTTTTTGTTGTTTATTTTTCTTTACACTAGTACCAATTATTACTTTATTGTAACGGACTGTCAACAGCACGTACGGCTTACTGCCCGTGCGACCCATATTTGTAAATAATATTGTAAATATCTTACTTTTTGTCTAATTAAGTCCTACTACTACTACTACTACTACTACCTTTCAATTAAAAAAATTAAAATGGCGCTTAGCCAGTTAATGCATAACATCGTCCAGTTACTGTCTGTACCTCTGTATATATCTTCTCCCGCCTTCATCTTCAACCAGGTTTAGAACCTGAGTTGGTGGAGATAGATAGGCTATTTAAATATTTTATTTTATTTTATTTTTGAACAGTTTTAGTTTTTAATTATTCTTTTCAGTTATTTGAAATGGCTGGTTTAAAATCAGGAAATTTGATTTTAAACGTATTTACTGAATGTGAATTAACAACCGGTTCGATTTTTATTGAAGTTTAAACATAGATTATAGCAATGATGACATAATTAACCATGTGTATTTTATCTGGAAAGCCACTGACATTTAATTGCACTATTTATAACATTATTATGAAAGCAAATTGCTGCGACCGGAAAGCCTGTAACCCCGACAATAGGTCGTTACTGCGGGTGAAATTAGAACATTACCTGCCCTGAAAGGTCGCACGCACGCAGCCCATTATACACAAGACAACATAAAGTTTAAAACTCAATTTTATTACACCTTTTGTTTATAAGAAGAACGTGACTTATGTCCATTATATCGAAACCGATATCTCTAATTTGTTCCATGTGGAATGGCTAGTTTGTGACAGAATCCAAATATTAATACCTAGAAATAATAACTATAACAATAAATTAAGTGCTGAAAGAATTTTTTCCATAGCGCGACAGGCCTAGAAGGCCCTTAGCCTACGATCTGGCTGCTGGCCTCACATCAACAAGTGTCAATTACAGAGGTAGATGATCATCTAGCTAGTGTAGGGGTGACATGTGATCAGCATGTCGAGTCCCCCAGTCGTTATAGCTGGTTTTCTCAACTTGAGGCCGCTACTTATTGTAGCTGCCCAAATGCCTCACGATGCTTGGTGGACAACGGTTCCAATCTGGCCAAATACCGTGAGAAAATGTCTTCCCCCGTGGAAACACGAACAAGCGCAAGTTCCGTAGTTATGCGCCAAGGCTTCCTGCCTCTCGGCTATGGTGCGGGGCGCTAAAGACATTAAATTAGACTAAACTCACGAAACACAAATTATTATACATTACATGGTCTAATCTCATAGACAATATCACAAAAACTATATATATATATATATACACATGTCCACCGCTGTGGTCTCGAGGTAGCGTGCTGCCTTGTCACGCAGCGGGCCCGGGTTCGATCCCCGGTCGGGGCAGTTTTCTGGGTGAGGTTTTTATCGGGTTTTTTCCTCACCTGTAAGACAAATGTCAGGAAAATTTTAAGGCCCAAACGGTCCCCGAAATCATATGGCCATCATCCTTATCATTATCATCCTTACCATTATCATCTTTATCATTATCATCATCATCCTTCACCGGTGTGGAAAGCAACGGGAAGCTACCACACTTACACAATTCCCTAGTAAAGCTGCAAGCATAGCATGAAAAATGCTATGATTGCAGTGAAGGACCTGCCTTCGGGCAGAATTACTATGGATGGATGGATGGATATATACATACACTCACAGAAAAGGTTAAAAATACTATTCTAAAATATAGCTTATAATTAAAAAAAACTAAATAAAAATATAAAATAAGATAAAGTGAAAGTACAATAATTCTAATCTTAATAATGTGGCATATATATATATATATATATATATATGCATAAAACGTATATTCTTCCGGATATACTTTATAAATGGAGTATATTATATTTTACACAATTAAAATTTCGAATCCCATAGAGTAACAATTCTGGATCTTGTAGTCAGAGAGTAGGTATTTTCCCACCTGAGGCAGTGGGGCAGACCCATGGTAATAGTATATAACTATGTGAGGTTGGGATGTGGTTTTTACAGAAGGGAGAAACATGTTTAAAAACCGAGAGATAGCAAGGTTTTTAATTTCACAAACGTGCTTTGTATTTTTTGTGTAATGGTGTTTTCAAAATAATAAATAATAGTAAAATAATAACATTTTTGTTGGAAATGTTTGTGTTCATTATAAACAATTGACTAACGTTAATAGTGTGGGCAATGTTTATTAGTTGGAGGCCGTGTCACCAATCAGTAATCAAATGGCGGCATGTACGTATTTATTGTTTTACGTTTCAAATATAATTTAGTTCATTTAAAATGCAGTGATTTCTTATAATATACCGATATATTAACACTATCTTTTCGATATTTTTGTATATACATTGTACGTAGTATACATAGAGGGCAGTGGTTTTACTTCCCACACGTGGTTTGTAATATGTAATATTACAGTATAGCTATTTTATTACAGTATAGTTATTTAGGTTGGCAACCCCGAAATGTAGGAAGTTCAACTTCCAATCATGGTCGCCTTTGCTGTAAGTACGATAAAACGCACTATCGCGCAAACACTTGATTGGTAATTTTATAAGTTAAACGAGCAAGGATAGCCAACATAAATTGTACGTTTTGTACAATTGGAACCTGTTTTATTATTTAGAAAAAAAATCCATGACTCGAAGACGAGAAGGCCCGGCCTACCAACCGGCTGCTGGCCTCACACCCACATATGTTAATCACAGATGTAGACGATCATACAGTCAATGTAGGGTTGACATGTGGTCAGCATAACGTGACCCCCAGCCGTTATAACTGGTTTTCCCAACCTGGAGCCGCTACGTATTGTAGCTACATAAATTCCTCACGATGTTGGGTGAACACCGGTCCCATACAGGCCGAAATTCCATAAGAACATGTCTTCTCCCTTTGTACCCGAACCAGTGCAAGTCCCGTAGCTCTGTGCCAAAGCATCTTGCTTTAACCACTCGTCTATGGCGCGGGGGGGGGGCACGCCGTAGCGTAGTGGTTAAGGCATTGAGCTACTAGCCAGAGGGTCGAGGGTTCAAGTCCCGTTGGGGTCAGGATTTTTAAACTGACCCAAACCCTCTGGCGGCACTATGGCCCTGGGATCGACTCAGCCTCTAACTGAAATGAGTACCAGACGCTTGTTCTGGGGGTAAAGGCGGCCGTCACGCAGGGCTGACAACCCGGTTGACATAAAGTGCCGATTGTGTAGAAAAAGTGGGAGCCTTAACCTCCTACTACCCCAAGGGCCTCCGGGCCTGTTGTGGGATCACTTTACTTTTACTTTACTATGGCGCGGGACTGTTTCATTATAAGGCTAATAAAAAATTAACCATTTTACCTTACAAACATTTATTTTAACAGTTATGGTAAAATTTACATTTTATTTTGTTACTTGATATTGCTAATTGGATCAGTTTCGTTTGTTTTATTTTTTACTAATAGTTTTGAATTTGGCTGACTAGGTATTCATAACTGTGTGCTTATGCAATTATCTATATTTTGTTAGCAGTTGATTTGGAATTATTACTTTTATTCGAATTTTATCTTCAAACAACCATGATAGCTTCAACATTACATTATGATCACAAATTTAGTTATTGTATCTTTGTTAAACATATATGTGATGTGTTAATATTTGAAGGGTATAGGGAAAAATACTTTTTAGTCGAAATGGAGTTTGAGCTGTCATTTGATTCTTCGTGAAAAGTGTTATAATTTAGATATGTGAATGAATAAATGTGGGCCTATTTTTAGTCGTGGGTTTATTTTCCGCCAAAGTTTAACATATAGGTAAGAAAGTATATATGTTGTACAACTAAAAATCGTTTTCTATGTTTCAAGGAAAAGTGAATTACCTGTTTATTTTTCTCATGTATCTTTCATTTATTTATTAGAAGCAACTAATTCGAAAATTGCAATGGCAAAAAATGCAACTAAGCATTACATGGAATAATTTCAAACAAAAATATTACAAATGAACTAGAATGAAAATTTATAAGAGCATAATGCAGAATATTTTGTCATATGGAATGAAACTTGGTCTGTGACGAAATTACAAAAGATTGAAGTTAGAACAGTTGAATTTGATTATCTTAGAAGAAGTCTTCAAAAAAGAAGACAAGATAAAATAAGAAATTAATTCCTTTGGAGAGAAATGAATGTGCCCACATCTGTTGTTAAGAGGATTGAAAATCAAACTCTTGAATTATATGGCCATGTACAAAGAATGGAAAATGAAAGATGGCCAAAAATATATACCAATGGTCACTCCCTGGAAAAAATAAACGTGGCAGACCAAGATGGAAATGGAAAACTTATGTCAGAACTATAACGGATGATAGGAATTTGGAAAAAGGAGATTGGAATGATAGAAATGAATGGAAACTGAAGACGGCAAACCTATAAGTGGGGGAAAGCCGAAGAAGAAGAAGAGCTAATTCGAGAAAATGGTATGAACATGTCTGCAGAATGGATACTAACAGATTGTATCTAGAAAAAGTCTGAACTATCAACCAAGAGGAAAAAGAGGTCGGGGGCACCCACGAAAGAGATGGACATAGCAGCTATGATACTTGGAGCCGGAGCAAACCAAAAATGTTTAGTCCCTGCAAGAAGAAGAAGAAGAGAAGTAAATTCTTCATAATATGACGTAATATTAATATAAACTAGCGATATTAAAATTTATTTACTATGGCAACACAGTAGATTTATGAACTGAAAAAAATAATGACGTTCTTACACAGCCAAGAATATACGAGTATACCTACATATCACCTAGTCTGTTTTATTTACTTCTTCTATGGGTGTATTTATGTAGTAGGTATGTACGCATACGTCCCACGTGGAGACAGGTGCTTCCCTAGAGGGAGTTTCTTGACAATACTAATAGAGTTACACCTACTTCCCTACATATGTCAGTGAGCGACATGTGGTCAGCACAAATTTTTTAATTAATAATATTATTTTGACTTGAATTGAAAAATTCTATAGCTTATAACATTCCTATAACATTATTATTATTATTATTATTATTATTATTATTATTATTATCATCATCATCATCATCATCATCATCATCATCCTTTCAAGTATTAGGCCCAGTGGCCCGTTACGGTCTCCCGCCATCTCCGAAAAGTTCGACCCACAGATCTTCTGCCTCGAGGAATGTAGTGAAGAATTTGTTTTGGTATTCTGTGACGATCCATGCGCTGAATATGGGCTAACCAATTGTTTCTATATTCTTGGAGGTATTCAGATATAGGTACGATGTTTAACTCTCTGGCTATTGTTGAATTTCTTTGGTGGTCTAGAAGGCTATAACCTGCAGTTCGTCGCAGAAATTTCATCTCCGTGGCTATAATATGACGATCATCCTGAGTTATGATGGTCCAAGCTTCACTGCCATAACAGATTATGGGTCTAGCGAGAATTTTATAGATTTTCATTCTTGTGTGTCTCTGCACTTTTGATGGTTTAATAACTTGGTTGATAATTCTTAAAGCTTTATTATAGTTATGTATTTTAAAGGATATATCACATTCCTCATTATAAGTTATTATTATTATTATTATTATTATTATTATTATTATTAAATAGGTTTATAAAGTAATATGCATCTTCTCTACCCAAAATTATTTTATTTTCTTCTTCTCTCGATCCATCCGATCCAGTTTTTATGGTAATTTTACTTCATCGCATCAGCAATATTTCCCATCCAGTGTTTCTCGCTTTTTTTTCCTTTTTTCTACTCTCTTCCGGTTTCTATTCAAACGCCAGCTTAGGAATTATTTTCTGCGGCATTATTTTCAGATGTCCAAACCGTTTTAATTATATGTACAAGATCGAATGTCGAATTTTCAATATCCACATTTGACCAATTATTTTTTTAAAATAAACGTATATACATATACATAATTTTTCTAATTTGGAATAAACATATCTTGCTGATTTCATTTAGAAGTCAATTTCTGTTAACATTAGTACATTCTTACTGCCTGTATTTAAGTGTCAGAGTTCAGCTCCCTATGTTGTAATATGAACTACCTCACTGGCACTATCATGGTTCATTGCCGCGCGGAGATAAGCTCTCCCATATATCCCTATCCTATGCTAATGTTTTCTAATCAACCCTTGTGTAATCTTATTCACTCAAATCATAGTATTATTCTACCACTTCATTCTTGGCCTACCTATTGGGCGCTATCACATCTGGTTTTCCTGCAAGTCTATGAGACTACATGTACCTCACTGTTATATAGTCTTCTCCATTGGTCTCTCTGTTCATCTCTTTTTGTTCGATAAATTTTCCTAAGAACTTTATTCTCAAATACTCGTTATCTTTTCTCCTCCTTAAAGTAAGTGTCCATGTTTCGAAACATGGATAACAGTTATATATTTTTTTTTTTCAGTTTAACGTTTTTTGAGAGAAGTTGAGATGAAAAGAGTCCTTGTTATTGACTGTTATTATTATTATTATTATCATTAGTAGTAGTGGTAGTGGTAGTGGTAGTGGTAGTGGTAGTGGTAGTGGTAGTAGTAGTAGTAGTAGTAGTAGTAGTAGTAGTAGTAGTAGTAGTAGTAGTAGTAGTAGTATTGTAGCTACCACACCTATAATTCCCTGTAAAGCTGCAAAGCATAGCATGGAAATGCTATGATTGCAGTGAAAGACCTGACCTCGGGCAGAATTACTATGGATTATTATTATTGTTATTGTTATTGTTATTATTATTATTATTATTATTATTATTATTATTATTATTATTATTATTATTAAACTCAGTAACACAACCGAACCCGAATGTTTATTAACTCGCCAATAAAAGCCCCCGATTCTGAGCTAACATTTTCCATCCATTCATTCTCTGTATAATTAACCTCCCTCAATTCAAGTTTAATTGTATTCTCTCCTTCATTCTTAACATACCTATTGGGCCTTTCCCGCTGATTTTTCTACAAGTAGTTTCTGTGCGTACTGTCATTCCCCACTTGTCCAACTCAGTCTATGATTCTTAACTGTTCTTATTACATGAAATTTCCCATAAAGATCATGCAGCTCACAGTTATGTAGTTTTCTTTTCATTCATCTGTCTGTTTGTTTCTCTTTGGCCCAACATTTTTCCTCAGAACTTGTTTCTCAAGTATTCATAACCATCTCTCCTTTCTTAAAGTATGAAACCATTTTCACATCCGCAGAATATACCTGGAAGAATTACTTTTATATATAGTTTAAGTTAATAATTATTTAGAGAAGTTAAGATAATTAGATTTTAATTACTGTTATTGCTATTATTATTGTTCATATTGTTGTAATTCTTACAAAGTTTTATTTTAATATTTTTAGGGACATTGAGAAGTTAGATTGTTATTAATATTGGCATTATTATTATTATTATTATTATTGATATTATTATTGATATTGTTATTGATATTGTTGTTATTCTTATATTATATAGTTTCAGTTTAATATATTTTTGAGAAGTTGAGGCAATTAGATTGCTATTACTATAATTGGTATTATTGTTGTCCCGCGCCGTAGCCGAGCGGTTAAGGTAGGAAGCCTTGGCGCAGAGCTACGGGACTTGCGCTGGTTCGAGTCTCCATGGGGGAAGAAATTTTCTCATGGTATTTCGGCCAGTATGGGACCGGTGCCCACCCAGCATCGTGAGACAATTGGGTAGCTACAATAAGTAGCGGCTCCAGGTTGAGGAACCAGCTATAACGGCTGGGGGACTCGACATGCTAACCACATGTCACCCCTACACTGGCTGTTGATCATCTACCTCTGTGATTGACACATGTGGATGTGAAGGGCCAGCAGCCGGCTGATAAAAGGGCAACCGCTGAAAAGTGGAAAGACCCTCAATCGGAATCGGTATTATTGTTGATATGAAAAAAAATGTATTATGAGTATTTGAGAATAAAGTCCTTAGGAATTTCTTTGGAACAAAGAATACAGAGGCGGATGGAGAAGACACCATAGCAGTAGGCTACATGATGAGCAGGTCATGGGGAATGAAAGAGGGGCATGAAAGCTTAGTGTAGGAACACCAGAGGGAAAACGTCCAGTTAGTTGACCAAGAATGAGATAGGAGAATAAAATTAACCATGATTTGAGGAAATATATAGGAGATTGGAAAACCTTGGATCTTGAATAGGGATGTTTGGAGAGCTTATGTCCGTGAGGCCATGAACCTAAGGTTTCGATAGTTCTAGTGAGTTAGTTAGTTAGATATTGTTATTTTTATCTGTATATAAATAATTCTTCTGTACGTGTGTGTTTTAGTGGGTCCCTGGATTAGATTAGATTAGATTTATTTAGCCTGGTGGAGTTAAGGCCATGTGGCCTTCTCTTCCACTCACCAGGACAAACATATATTACATCAGAATGTAACAATCTCAATTAACTCTAATATTAAATACTAAGTAAAAATTTGATCAAAAATATAATATCTAATATATTACGATCTATAATGCAACCAGTTAATGTTAGTTAAAATTAAGACTAAAACTAATAATAAAATGTATACAAGCAAGACACATTAAATTGTCCCTGTCTAGTGTATATAAAAAACAAAGGAAAATAATGAGATATAGAAAACTAATTTTATGATTATACAATATTTAAAACAAAACAAATGAAAATATTTGTTATTCTTAATATTATTTTCATAAATAATTAAATTTGTTAATTGTTAAAAGCATATTATCGGTGAGGTGTATAAGTTAGTTTGTTACTAAATAATTCTTTAGTTTGTTTTTTGAAGGATGTTATAGTTTGACAGTCTCTGACATAGGGCGGAAGGGAATTCCATGTTTTGGTAAGTGAGACCGTAAAAGATAATGAATAATATACTGTGTGATGAGGAGGGATATAAAGGACAATGTGCTGATGGAATCAAGTGTCAAGATTATGTGTGTCGGATAGTCTGATGAAGCGGCGTGTGATAAATAAATATAGGCGATGATGTGTAAAGGATTTTATAGAGAAGGGATAGGGAATGGACAGTTCTACGATCTCTTAGACGAAGCCACGATAATTGTTCCAGGGACGGTGTGAACATGGTCAAATTTGCGAATACCACAAATAAAACGTGCGCAAGAATTATGAACACGTTGAAGTCTTTGAGTGTAAATAATATTTAAGTCTGTAAAAAGAGTGTCAAAATAATCAAATTTGGGCACTGCAAGTGTTTCTACTAACATTTTCCTAAGAGCGAATGGCAGACAATTTCGTATGCGATTTAATGAATGTATTATTGAGAAGACTGTTTTGCATGTATGGTTTATTTGTGTATTCCAATTTAAGTTGTTGTTAATAAATACTCCTAGAATTTTTACAGTCTCACTATAAGGGATTTGAACTCCATGCGAGACTGTGTTTAGGTTAATTGTAGATAATGGATTGTTTGAATTCAAAATTAGACCCTCTAAAACCGTTAGGTGTAGGAGTTAAAGTAAAGTGAAAATTTAAAAATCGCTCTAGCGGTCACAATTGTTTATATTTCGCAACGAATCTCAGCATATCCTATTAAAAAACCGAGGTAGATATTATCCAAAAATGAGCAAAATTAGACAATTAGAATTGGCGGTTTACATAAATTCCGAAATTAAAAACTATATTTGGTTCATCTCAACATATTCCATACATTATAAATTGCCCTTTAATATTTCATTTATTTCGGCGTAACATCGCACGCCGGGTATTAGCTAGTATTATATAGTTTTATAATATATTTTTAGATAAGTTGAGAGATTTAGATTGTTATAACTATTATTTTTTATATTGTTACTGAACAATTATGCAAGAAATGTTAGTTGGTGTAACCTATGCAGTGTGGTTGTGGGCACCCTGTGAGTTGCGGTTGATCACACGTGTGTTTCAGCACCAACACAACGCTCGTCAGGTGGCACAAACTAATGACGTTAGTGTAATGAATATCACTCCCTTCCCAGTTCAATTCATTATTTTCATCTTCATAAGGCACGAAGCCCGGTTTAACATTTCATTGGCTTTGTGCAAGTATGATTTAATCACGTTGAAACATGTCAAAATGTTTACTTCAACATTCAAATTATGTTTGTTCCAATTCTACTGTCTGCACTTTTCACGCTTCGGGTTCCGCACTCACAAGGAGAGGATGCATTCTGTATAACTCCAAATTAAATATCTTTTTTATATTAAAGAACAAGAGGTATTGTTTAAATTATACTTGGTTTGGAAATTTGCATCCTTTAGGTGCCTAATAAAGGAATCGTCTGCAGGGTTTTTCATTTATAACCTAACGGGCACACGGCGTTTTGCTTGTGCGCGGTTGGGTGTGCCACAGTCGGCTTTGCTTCTAGATATAAAAATCACCAGTCTTTCAAATCCTGAATCATATTCATAAGTAAGCCTAATATTTAGTCATTAGCGCCATATAGTTTACAACAATTTAAAGAGAGCATCATGTTCACTCACAACCTTCATTTTACCGTTACCGCCTCTCATGTGAGAGTTTAAATGTCTAAACAAGAGATACAATATGTGTCCAGCGCGAGACAAAACACCAAATTTCATATATCACAAACATCAGTTACCTAGGAAAAGCTGTAATATAGGCATTTTAAACCTGCTATAAATAACAAGAAAAAATAACAATGTAACTGGTCTCTAATGAGTTTCAAGAAACGCTCCGCAGTGTTGGAGCCGGATATCTAATGACTTTGTCTTGTTATACGGTATAAGGAATTTGTGAGTCACAAATCACGATACATTGTACACCTGCTACGATCGTTCCAGATGCATCTAAGCATCACTTTCTGGGAGAATCGCCAACTCTAGATTTCGTTTCTAGAATGATCTATTCCTCGAAGGCTCAAGGGTTATGGCAAGATGCGGTTTTCCACACGGTGCGACCCTCGCAGTAATAAAGGAATGCGAGACGGCCGAGAGTTAGTTAGTCATGATTGTGAAAGAGTTGTGATTTTGGAAACGAGAAATCAAGGTGACTGTGAAAGTATTAATATAAGCGAAGTGTAAAATGAAACAACAGCTACAGTATACTGTGTTATTCATCCTGTTATATGGACGAAACATTGACTCACACATTAAAGAAAGAGAAAGGATTACGGATATCTAAGAATAAAGTCCTTGGAAAAAAATAGAGCAAAAAGAGACGAATAGACAGGTGAATGGAGAAGACTGAGTAACAAACAGCTACATGACCTTTATGGGAAACCAGATGTAATAAGAAGAGTTAAGTTAAGCTAATAAGATGTTGGCAGTAGAAATGAATTTTTGGAGGCGATCGACAAGAATTTCAAGAAGGAATAAGGTCAGAAACAGCACAATAAGGAACATTATGAAAGTTGAAAAAAATATTGGAAAAAATAGAAGGATAACGTTTGAAGTAATATAGACACCTCATAAAAATGGAAGAAGAGAGAATACCAAAGAAGATCCTTAATTGGAAAGGTAATGGAAGAAGTGGAAGAGGCAGACCTAGAGATTGTTGAATGAATGGAGTGAGGAGATGTATGGAAGCTAGAGATCTGTGGGAAGAAGATGCTCTAGGCAGGAACCTCTGGCGACAAATCACTTTGGGTTGAAGGAGAAACATTGTATTGTAGATGCGATAGGTAGGACAAGAGGTACGAATGAGGTATGAAAGATAGGCTTAGGAACTCCTTTTAAGAAATCCAAGAGAAAAGGGCCAAATAGGTAGACCAAGTATGAGGTGGGAAAAGAACATTAACCATTATTTGAAGGAGGTTAATAATTATGAATGAATGGAAAACGGTAACTTAGGTTAGGGAAGTATTGACAGCCTATATCCTCACAGTCATGAACCACCGGGTTCGATAGTGCTAGTAGTTATTCAGTTTTGTATTAGATCTTTGTGATTAAACAGTTCTATTATAAATGTATGGATAATCCATAACTGAATCAAACCATTCAGAATATCGTTACTTATGTTATTTACTATAAAATACAAGATCCATTGATAGTGTAGGGTCTACTTTTTATAGAAATTTCTATTCTAAGTATCATTCTTAAGCTCTATTTTACTCGCTTCAAAACTGCAGTTTACTTTATAGTTTATGGGAAAACTTTATAGCTAAGGATATACGTGACCTTAATCTAACTTATTCTTATGCATCCTTTTAAATGTTCCCCAAGCATTAAACTGTTACCATAAATCTTTTCTGAATACTTATATCGCTACATGAATTAAAGTTATCCTGCTGTTAATATATATATTTAAGCACTAGCAATTATTATTTCAGTGCAAAAAATGTAGAAAGAGAAGAAAGTTGTTCAGTAGCTCCAGACTATGTACGGCACATAAACTAACGATTTCTCACTTAGCTTATAAAGTTTATCTATAATCTGCATTGTAAATTTACAAATGAAATCTGCTCAATACTTCACTGTCACAGAATGAAATAAACTGATAATAATAAATAACTGTAATAATGGTCTCTTACTTTGCGAGGAGATACTAAGGGCCAACACGCATACTCTATTGAGTAACAGAAATGAATTGGAACTGGAAGTGAACATCAATAAAACTAAATACATGTTCACACATTCTATATAATGGAAATATACAATATTATAATATAATGGAAATGGACAACTAATGACACATGTGGGGAATTTAGATGAAGAGGCTGAATTAAAA